>JAKWIY010003063.1:2007692-2160857 GCA_027704805.1 Solanum corneliomulleri
TAAAGTGTATTGAATATCAGTCGCGTAATCATATTGATTTTAGAGAGATCACTTCAAAAGATTTCATAAAAATTTTATATTATACATATTAAAAATAATACTATACATATAAACCGAATTTTTTTTTTTTGAAAATTTATGTATATTCATAGTAAAATTTTAATTTCGCTAATATTTTTATTATTAAAGAAATAATGCTTTTATATTAGAAAAAAAATACTAAAGTAGCAAAGTGACAATCTTGTTATTGATTATTAAATAGTAAGAAATGACAGGTAAATACTTATTTGCACTTGATATTTTAATTCAACAAAATATTGTATTTATATATATAATATTTAAAATGCTAGGATAGTTGGTAGTGAAGGGTATTAATTAGCTAGATTTGTAATAAATTGAATAATAAATGAAAAAAGTATATGACAAGGCAAATCTTATTGAAAAATACATGTGTTGTGAATAACTAGACATAGACTAAAGTGTACAGGTCATCATGTCCTAATATTAACACAAATACAAATACGACCGATCGATAAGTATTTTTTCATTTTTAATTAATGATTTTGAATTCAAGTACTTTTAATATGAAATTATTGATATTTATTATAGAGTGTTTTATTCTTAATTTCTTAACACGTATTTGTATTTGATGGAGCGATGAAATACGTAGAGATCAGAAAGAATATCAACGGGGAAAGCATTTGTTGGGCCAGTACTAAAACTGAGAGACGAAAGCTACGGAATAAACGGGTTAGATATCCCAATAGTCCTAACCGCAAACGATGAATACTAGGTGACACCGCTCTAAATATTTATGTGAGTTTCGCTATGGGAGGATCTGTTGGGCCAGTACTGAAATTGAGAGACGAAAGCTACGGAATGAACGGATTAGATACCCCAATAGTCCTAACTGCAAACAATGAATACTAGGTGACACCTCTCCAAATATTTCGGTGTGTTTCGCCATGGGATAATGGCGGAAAAGATTTTTTGTCAAATATTAATTTGTCGTGTATTAGCAATGATATATATATATATATATATATATATATATATATATATATATATATATATATATATATATATATATATATATAAATTCAGAAATTAATAGTATAAATGTAAATTCAAAATTAATTTAATTTACTGAGAAATGTATATAATTGTTAAAACCAACCTAATTCATTAATTCAGAATAACATTTTCTCATTTTTTAAAAAAAATATTTTACGCATGATTTTCAATTGTATTGAAAGTGAAGTGGGCCAATTTTTTTATTTTATTTTTGGAGCATAAAATCCTTCACAATATAGTGATTAACAAGAAAGGATCTTTCAAATTAGTCATTAATAGTTGTAAAAATTATTGACCATTATTCTTTTTAAAAATAAATGTGTGGCCAATCAAGCACACTTATATAAAACAAAGGATGTGTTTGGTACGGAGGAAAAAAATCGATTCTAAGAAAAGAAAAAAAAATTCTAATGAAAAAAAAAACATTTCACAGTTTATCATATCTTCGTCACATTTCACAATTTAACGAAATAAAGGAATCAGGTTTTTACTCTTTAATAATTCCACACCATCTTAAAATCTATTAAATTTATATTAAAAAATGCATATTATTTTTGTATATATTTATCGAACACTAATAAAATAAATAAAAAATATATATATTTAAAAAAAATTAAATCTTAATCCCTAAATATTTTGTAGAAAATAATTCTTTTATGAAAACATTTTATTAGTATCACTAATTATTTAGAATAGAGCCGCCGTTTGACAGCCATCAGAGAATGCTGACAAAATGCACGAAATATTTTTTTCTGTTAAATAAATAAACATTATAATGACCAAACTAATTTAATTTAATAAATAATAATAATAACAATACACAAAATAAAATTTAAAAAATTTAAAAAGAAAATAACAGCCTTAACCAAGCTGTTATGGGACCCAATTTCTAAAGACCCAATGAACTTTAAATTATGTAATTTATGTCTTTTTCCTCTAGAAATTATCGTCATTTAAATAAAAAATTTTAAAAAAAAAAGATCAAATAATCTTGAAACAATTTCTGAAAAAACAAAGATTATGTCACATTGATAATAATTGAAATTATATTTCATGTGATTTGGTCGACGATAATTTTAAGAATGTCGGTTGTAATTATACAATATATAAAATAATATTATTAGTAAATTATACGAAAAAATATAGGTTAAAATTATTTTCTTTTAACTTGTTAAATCTTGAATATTTTAAACGAAATTTCTGACTTTTCGATACTATTTAAAGTCATTATATGAAGGTGATAGTTATGACGTTGCTATTAATTGTAAAAAAATAAAATATTCGATAAATGGTCAATACTCGTTATATTGTACTCCCTCCGATCCATTTAATTTGAAGTTGTGCTGTTTTTTCTATTATTACTTCATATTATATAACAATTTAGCTTTACAAAAGTATTATTTATTTATGTTAATTGATTCACTAATTTGATATTCATGGCCACTAATAATGAATTATTCGAAGGGTAATTAGGCCTTTAAGGTTAAGATATATAATTAGGGCTTTAAGCTTAAGGTATAAGAAATTAAGGATTAGTACTTAATACGTACTTGATGACAAATGATTTTTTTTAATTTGTAGTTAATTCAAAAGTCATATTAAAAAATTAAAATTAAAAATAAAAAAATGATTGCACTGCTTTGCATGTTATAAAAATATACTGTCCATATTATAATTTTTTTTATATTCACCAACTGTTTTGTGGTTGGAGAATAGTTGAACTTTAGAGAAAATTAATCATTAAACATTATTTGAGGGAATAAATTAAATAATATGATTAGTCATAAAAACAAATGCTATGAAGATATTGGATATCTCTAATAGATAATTATGAGTTGCCATTTAATCAATTGCAAGAATCACTCAATAAGTTTTCTCATAAAATTTTTATTATAATGACCTTAGTTAACGGTGCGTATAAATCGAGTTGATCAGATTTTTATTAAAATCAAATCAATAAATTAGTTTGATTATAATTTTTTTTAATCATATAAATATTATTTTTATCTTATTTTGTTGGAGTAATTAATAAAATTTTGTGTAGTAATGCAATAATTGACAAACATATAGTTTAAATTTATCCTTAAATTTTATGAAATTATGCTTATTTTAATTTTTTCACTTCACTTTGAAAATACTTATAAAAAGAATTTACATAAATTATCGCATTCAAATAATTTATCTCACTCTTTTATCTTTATCATTTTTCTATTTTATTATTTTACTTTTTGACATAATATATCCCCCACTATGATCATCACAATTACTATTATAATTAATTTAAAAGCTAAGTATTATGTACTTAGATTTAGTTTACAATTAAGAATATCAATGTAGAGCTTTGCATTTGTTATTAATGATTTGAAAAGTATTAGTGATGAAATCACATAAATGGTGTTATGGCTAAGTTATTTTTTTTTTAACTTGATGGTATAATTGCATAATCTTTGAGTTCATTTTTTTAGATTATTCGAAATTTTAAAATATTTAAGTAAAAGTACTTTTGTTTAGAATAACTCTGTTGTTATTAGAGATTTTAAGTACCGGAAAAAATTTGATATTGTTCCTTCTTTAAAGTTCAAAATATTTCACATAATTTAAAATAAATTTACTATATTCATATATCGATAACTTCTATAATCATAGAATAAGAATATAATTGAACCATTTTTATAATGAAAGTTGACAAGGATAAATTAGACCTCAATTATTAACGAAAGATAAACTTAAATCATTTTAGAAAGTTCTGGATAAATCACAAATATATGACGTCGTGTAGACATGATTTAAAATCAGATTAAATTTTTTTATCTTATTTAAAAAATAAAACTTGAATTTTCGTTTTTATAAACACGACAACCTCATCATAACTTCCACAAACTCTTATACAATTCATTAAATAACCAAATTTTAGTTCATAAATCAAGCTAAGATATCCTAATACGCTGAATTAACAAATCACATAATTTACATTTATTTTAGGGGGAAAAAGACAAAAGGTAAGATATCCCAATACGTTGAATTAACAAATCACATAATTTACATTTATTTTAAGAGAAAAAGATAAATATACTCTCAAATTATCGTAAATAGTATGCAGATACTCTCCATAAAAAAAAATCATATCTACCGACCCGACATCAGATCGATGGATAAAATTGCATCACGTGTCCCTATTTAATCTTCCGTTAGAGCTAAATACATATACACTCTAGTTTTTGAACGACAGAAACACCAATTTACCCAAAATACGACGAAGGATATATTCATACCATTTACAATTACTCAGAATATATTAATCATTTTCCCCTTTATTTCACAATCAACCATATCATTACAAACTTTCAAATAAATGTAATTTTACAAAAAAATCATTAATTAATAACTAATTATCCTTTTAAAAAAAAAAAAAGACAACCTGGCAAGGGTAAGGGGGTGGGGTGGGGTGGGGTTACAATTACTATAAGCATACATTCATCCATTGAAACAAATTATACATGTTCTCTTCAACCTCCATTAATATCCACCATTTTCATCTCTCTGAAGCTTCTTCGAAGAACCCAAAGAAGAAAATAATTGTTTACCCTTTTTACTAATTAAGCTGTTAATTCAATGGATCCATGTCCATTTGTTCGTTTAATTATCGAATCATTAGCTCTTAAACTTCCATTAACAGCAACTAAATCAGCTTCTCATGGAATCCATCCATCTTCAACTCCTTGTTACGCAAAACTTAAGCTCAAAAATTTCCCTACCCAAACCACAATTCTCCCTCTTTCCCCAAATTCAGACACCCAATCTCCGCCGGAATCCGCTGCAATCGCAACCGGATTCCATCTCGACGCTGCCGCACTCCGTCGTTCATCTGCAAAACCCATAACCCTAACTGTCTCTGTTTTCACCGGTCGAATGGGTGGCCACGCGTGTGGAGTTACGTCGGGGAAATTGATGGGTTCTGTTCAGGTGAGTGTGGATTTGAGTGGGACGCATTCCAAGGGGAGAGTGTTTCAGAATGGGTGGATGAAATTGGGGTCCACGTCGACGGCGGAGAAGGATAAACCGGTGGCGATGTTGCATATAGCGGTTCGAGCTGAACCGGATCCACGGTTTGTTTTTCAGTTTGGTGGTGAACCGGAGTGTAGCCCGGTGGTTTTTCAGATTCAGGGGAATATTAGACAACCGGTTTTTAGCTGCAAATTTAGTGCTGATCGGAATAATCGCTCACGGTGAGTCTCCGGTGCTATCGCTCTGTTTATCTCGTTATTTTACGATCAAATATTTTTCTATTTACGATAATTTTTTGAAAATAATCTCTCATCTATCCTAATTATAATAATATTTTATATATAATTTATTTTTTTCGAACTCGTATAAACTATGCTTAATATGTTATTATATACTATCAAATCCCTATATTATAAGTATATATATATAAGTTTTTTTTTTCTTTTTTCATGTTACTTCTCTTGTGATATTAGAGTTTTAAGACTATTTAATAATATGAAAATGTAAATATTTATATAATGTCAAATAAGATGTAATATAATAATTAAAAAATAATAATTAATCTTTAGGTAAATATAACTTTGTCGTTTCTTTTGAACTTTTCTTATTGAAATATGTCGTGGGGATTGGAAAATATGGGACCATATTATTGACTCTCTTTGGACAAAAGGAGTGTTAATAATACTGATCGAGTCAGAATTTTCATTGACATTAATTTAAAATATAAAAGGGTGATTGTATGAAGATAATAGTATTTGACATATAACAGAAATAAATATTAATTTTAAAAGTAAAGTAATTAAATTTCAATACCAAAAACCTCTTAGAGTATTTTTCTCTTTCGTCAACTTTTACGAGAAATTTCGATATTTTATTTTTTTTAAATGATCATCACCAAAAATAGATGGAGAGTTTTGGCGTAATTAGTAAACTTGCATCGCAATCAGAAGGTCACGTGTTTAAACTATAAGAATAACTTCAGTGTAACTAGTACAATTGTTGTCACGTGATTTGTTCTTTTTACTCTTAACACTCTTAACATGGGAGATAATATTAACTAAAGTTGATTAAAGATTATCTCATGATTTTATTCTCTTATAGTTTAGCAAATTGTGGGTCCAAAAGATTAACTATTTATCAAGTTGTTCAATTTACTTTAATGACAAAGATTAGAGAATTGTCAGTCAACATAATTAGTTTGATCTAACAGACAAAAAAAATTAACTTAAGTGTTAATTGGCAACCACCATTGATTCCCTTTCCATGTGCAAAGATTTAGTTCCAAATTCTTCATAAAAGTTATTAATATTCTTCTTTGACCGTTTAGTTTGATTGATTAAAATAGTTTGAAAAATAAGTTTCTTAAAAATATGGTGGATCACATTCGTAGTATTCATAGTAAAACAAGTATCATAAGTGGTATCTCAAGCTCATTTTTCCTCCCCAAACCCCGAATCCCTCCCTCCCCCCCTCCACCTAGCCTGGCTAGGGACGGAGTACCTCTTTTGACGAAAAATTTCAATATATATAAGGTTAGAACTTTCTTCATGTACGTATTATAGTAGATGATGAATTCCCGTCGTTTGGTGCGAGGGAAAAAAACAAATAGTCATGGGATAAGAAAAAGAGTGATGGGATAGAATTTTTGTATCTTGTTTGGTTGTCATGTTTGGCATAAGTTATCCTATCATTTATATCATAGTGACGTAATAAGTCATCCCATATACATACATGGTGGGATAAGTTATCCCGAGATAACTAATCTCAAATCTCAGGATAACTTGTTCCCAACTAAACGCCCCGACTCCCAACTCCTTATCCCCACCCACCTTGATGTTTTTCAAGATTACATATGCTCTTCGGATTATATATTTTTCTTTCATACTAAACACACTCTTAATTTATTGTTCTTAGGTAGTGATTTTGTTACTAATTTGTGTGTCAGCTGATATTTGTCTCTGTTTTATGTGTTACAACAGATCTCTACCAACTGATTTCAACTTAAACAATAGAGGATGGATGAGAACATTTTCTGGTGAAAGGGACAGAACAGGAAGGGAAAGAAAAGGATGGATGATAATAATCTATGATCTTTCAGGCTCAGCTGTTGCAGCTGCCTCAATGATCACACCATTTGTCCCCTCTCCTGGTTCGGACCGCGTCTCACGATCAAATGCCGGAGCATGGCTCATCCTCCGGCCTAATGGCGCCTGTGTTAGCAGCTGGAAACACTGGGGTCGACTCCAGGCGTGGAGAGAAAGAGGGCCAGTTGATGGTCTCGGTTACAAATTCGAGCTTGTTACTGATACTGGCCTTACCAGCACCATTCCAATAGCTGAAGGCACAATGAGCATGAAAAAAGGTGGTCAGTTCTGCATTGACAATACAGTGAAAGACACTGCATTGAGCACGAATTCTCCGATAAGAGGATTCGTGATGGTGTCAAATGTAGAAGGCGAAGGCAAGATCAGTACACCCATGGTTCAAGTCGGGGTGCAACATGTTACCTGTATGGCTGATGCTGCCCTATTTATCGCTCTTTCGGCTGCCATTGATCTGAGTATGGATGCTTGTAGGCTTTTCTCTCAAAAACTCAGGAAGGAACTTTGCAATGATGATCAAGAATCATACTTCTAAATCCCGACACAGGTGCAACAACATTTTCCGAGAGGTCAAAAGACATAAACATTTTTTCATTCATATGCAGTGATGACCAAAATGTGAACTCTGGTTTGAGCATGAAAGATATATATATACATACCTTTTTTTCTATTGCTTCAGATTATTTTCAACACACACATACATACATATTCGTTTAGAGTTTAATTATATACATCGTCAATGTAAGGAACTTTTACACTACCTGGTCATCTTTACATGTTATAAGCATATAACAATGTCTTATTTTCAAGATTACGAATCTCACATGACCAGATAATGTTAAGAGTTCTTTACTCTGATATATATATAATTTAAATTCATTTATTTATTATTCTTTTATAATGAAAACACTTCAATGACAGCTTCTGTACATATTGTTGGCCAGTTTGTTTGTTCTTTGGTGCAAGATAAAAAGACTTTCATTAGCCAAAATAGGCAAGTTTACACAGCTAGGTCTTTTGGACTCAAGAGCCAAGTCTCAACAGAAAGTAAATGAATCAAAATTTGATCCATACTTAGCTATCAGCAATCCTAGAGACAGCACCCTCTAAGAAGGGTCTGCCTTTGGACATCGTCATTTAGCAGCAAATAGGTCTTACACTAAACAACAACATACCCAGCGTAATCCCACAAGTGAAGTCTGGGGAAGGTAGTATGTACGCAGACCTTACATTAAGCTGGAAAACTATTAAAACCACCAAGAACTTGTTTCCATTTGATGACTCAACTATCTCAACAAGGAGCCCATAGATGTGTGTGAGACTCAACTTCATCAATAATACACAGGACACACTTCTCAGAAGCATCATATATATGTAGTCAATGACAACATGAAAAGATGCTTCGGTAGTATCCCTTTGGTTGGTATTCAACTCCTCCGAGGCACTTCAGGGAATGTACGATTGAGTGTTGAGCAGGCTCTCTCAAAACTTAACTTTTCTGTCACAACAAAACTCTGAAAGAGTAGCATAGACATCTCTTGTGCTAACTAGCCATTCTCTACAACTCAACAAGCTTGCTTTGGGATGTTCATATGTATAATGTTTCTGCGTTTAATATAAAAGCCACGTATCCATTTCACCTGTAGTTTAACACTCAAAGACCAGAGCAACTTACATATAGCTGCCATCTCCCTCGCAGACTTGGACATAGGCAAACACATTTCACGAGAACAAGCCTTTCCTTGAAAACTCATTGCTCCTTGTACAAAGACTATGTGTTGCAAATGGTTGTCACTTTGGTGAGGATCTGTTTACGCAGAAGAAAGACCTGAAGCCCCAGTGATCTCAAAAAGCACACTCTTGATCAATTGAAGTCTGCCACTATATGAAAGAAACTTAGTGATCTAGCTACTGATTCTAGAGATAATACTATCGATAATAGATATGTATTGTTGAACAGTAAGCTTCTTTGAGGATAAAGGTACCCCTAGATACTTCTAATGCATTTCTCCCATAGTGATATCCATTTCTTGTACTAACTACTGCTTCACTTCATCACTCACACCAGCAACATAAAGTGAGCTCTTGTCCATATTAGCATGAAGACCAGAAACCTCAGAGAAATGATTGAATACTTTCATCATGAGGTGTATAGACACACATTAAGAGGTCATTAGCCAGTTTTTCTACCAAAGCATCACACAGACAATAACAACAACAATAACATACCCAACGTAATCCCTCAAGTGAAGTCTCGGGAGAGTAGTGTATACACAAACCTTACATATATCTTGAGAGATAGAGGAGCTATTTCCAATAAGGATACACCCATCACATTGATAATAGTTCAAATAATAAGGATACTTCCTGATATGAACGAAATTTTGAGCTCTACATATGAGGAAATCACAATCAAAACTAAACCTTGCATTTCGTATAATTGAAAAGAAAACCTTAAGCAATCAATCTAATCATCTTTCGATGTACCAAAAAACGAAAAAATGGTACATATGAAATCTCACAACAAAGAAAAATACACATTCTACCAATACCTACAAAAGAACACAAACTATATATAATGTATCACAAAAACATCATTTTAATACCAAAATTTTTTAGTTAAAAGAGTCTTCTTTTCCTCTTCCTCCTAGCAATCTTTATGTTACCAAGAAAACTAACCAATTTCTGCAAATCTTGTTTCAACAACAAACCTACCAATGCAGCACAACAACAAAACCCTAATGCCCAATCCAGAACCCCTCTTTTCCACACATGAACAGAAAACCCAAAAAGGGTTAAACCTAAACCACCCAAAAACACATCAATTTCCAATCTTTTCATCAAAATCAACCATAACCCAACACCAAGAATCACAAAAAACACAACCCCAAATCCCCAATTCATCTTTTTTCTACTTTTTCTTCTTCCCCATCCATCAAAACCCCCTAACCCAAACCTAAACCCACCACCTCCACCATTTCCACCTCCAAATTCCCTTAAAATAGAATCCAATGGCTCTGGAAATAGCTTGAGCTTTAACGCAATGAAGTAAGCTGATTCTAGCATGATTTTCGTTGATCTAACAGACCCAGATGGATTTTTCTTTTTCCAAGCTGATACAATCGGTTTCTGCAAATGCAAATGCAAATTGGGAAGAACCCCATTTCTGGAAAATGAATTTGAATGGTTCACAGCAAGATTTCTTGAAGAAAAATCACTGGTTTTTCGAATTGAATTTGGTAAAAGGGAAATATACTTTGCTTGAGTGCTCTGCATTTTCGCTCTAAGAAAATTTTGAAGAGCAAACCAAAACCTTACGGTAAGGCAAAGAAGAGAGAGGAAAAGAAAAGAACCGTTGATAGGTTTAGATGGAAACATTTTATATCGAGTTAATGGTCAAAAATATATTTAAATTATCGATTTTTAACGAGTTTTATTTTTTAATTATTTATATTTTCTTAATCGAATGTGTTATAAATAAGTGATAGTTAAGAAATGAAATTTATAAAAAGTATTGATAGTTTATGAGTGTGTTTTAACTATTAACTCAGTTATATTTACAATTATGTGTTAGGGTCGAGCTAAATTTGAATTTGTTGGGAAAATGAAAACACGCCGTGTGGATTTGTTGATCGTATTTTTGATCTAATTCACGGCTTATTAGAAGTAGAATGAACTTTTATAAGACATTTTTTATTGACGGAAAGAAATTTATTGTCAATTTAATAGTGATGATTGACGTTGCTTTTTTCTTCAATTCAATGATGTTTGATGTTGCTTTCTTTTCGAATCGAAAAATTTCTTAGATATGATACAAAAAGACTCTTATTCTATTCTACATCCTACATCAGGGATTTCGCTTTATTAATAATACTAAGGTTCAGAGTTTGAAGAAGAAAAGAACGAAGAAAGGCTTGATCCCATTGAGATTTAGTCAAATCACATTGAGAATTGAGATTATAGAATATTTCGTAAATTTTTATTTGATTATATCAAAAGTTCACTGAATTGAGATTTCACTATGTATTTTTAAACAAGCGAATCATTTAATACGATAAGAATAACAGATTAATGATTCGATTTTTTTAGTTTAATTACCACCGATTAAAAAGTTTAACGTGTATGAAGTATGAACCATATTGATTTGATACCAATAAATCATAATATTTAAAATAACCTAAATTTTGAAGATTAAAATTGCCAAACCCATACTTTTCTCAATTTCTTTTAACTAGGTTGTTCAAAATTAAACTGTAATTGATAAGTCAACTCTAAAATTGATTATTGATATTGAATTATCAGACTAATTACAGATAAATGGGTTAAAATTTTATAATTAAAGATTTACCGTTGCTAGAGCGAATTACTCAATTTCTTTATTGCATAAACTGTTAACCGTTAAGAATTTTATCATAGTTACATTTTTACTATATGTAAGTAGGGTTAGAAAAAAACATTTGTTTAAATGAGAAATCAATATATTGGTGAGTGAAAGTGAAACCGCCCGATAATTTCTAATCCTATACTGAACCAAACGATAGCTTATTTATTGACTATTGGATTAGTATATTTAAAATCCGATATTCGATAAGTCAAACTGTTAATAGTAATTATCCATCCGATCCGTCGAATAAGCAACATGCAAGTCACGTGACATTTCCAAAGTTGGACATTTCTGTAAATATCCTTAATTCGAGGCCTAAATTATTTGCCTTCATTGCTCTTATTTTCCATTTTTTTTTCATAATTTTCGTTCTATTGGTCCAATTTTCTTCTCTTCTAGATTCCTCTCAGTTCAATCTTCGAAAATCCCAGTTTTCTTACGATTATCATCGAATTACCCCTCAAAGTCTCCATTGCTGTACAATCTCCTGCTTTTTCTCTCTCGATCGATGTAATTTTCACCCAAAATAGTTAACAATTCAATCCTCCAAACCTTTTTTTTTGTTTTTATCAGTTTTCGGGTTCAAATCGTTAGATTCAATCAGTTTAGTTGAGTGGGTATCATGGAAATGACGATCGTGTTTGGTTTTTGTACAGTTCAATGTTAATTGTAGACCCCCAAGTTTGTGTTTTGATCAATTTAGGGTTCAATCTTTAGCTGCAATCGGTTTGGTTGATTGGGGTTGGTGGATATGAAGATCGTGTATGGTTTTGCAGTTCAATGTTCATTGTAGAACCCCAAGTTTTCATTTTGATCGATTTAGGGTTCAATTCTTAACTTTGAATAAGTTTGGTCTAACATCAGTTCAGTATTCATTGTAGAACCCCCAAAGTTCTTGTTTTGATCAATTTAGGATTTTAACAAAGTTCTTGTTTTGATCAATTTAGGATTTTAAGTCTTTAGCTGTAATTAGTTTGATTGTTTAGGATTTTGGAAATGAGGATTTTTGGTCTAGCATGTGATAGATTTGTTTGATTTATGTATAGTTCAGTATTCGGTGTAGACGCCGTTGTTTTGATCAATTTAGGGTTTAAATTTTAGCTTTGATCAGTTCAGTGGATTAGGAGTTAGTGAAAATGAAGATTGTGGAATTGGATGACTCGTTAATAGAAGGTGATAGTAAGTGTGTGAACTCTGAGAGACGTGTGATTGTTGGTGTTGATGCTAAGAGAGTGTTGGTTGGTGCTGGAGCTCGAATCCTCTTCTATCCGACACTTTTGTACAATGTTTTTCGTAACAAAATTCAATCGGAGTTCAGATGGTGGGATCAAATCGATCAGGTTTACTTCATCCTTAACATAAGTTTGCACTCCTTTCCCTATAACACCTAGGTCAATGCATTTTATTTTTTCAATGATCTCTCAGTGTTTCGAAGTAGAATCGCATAGTAAGAAATTATGCACAGTTTGATGTCCATAGTTGTAAGATATTTGACAGATGTTTGAGAAAATCGTTGTAGACAACTTTTGGACTCGCCAAAAAATGCCTTTTTGTTATGTGGTTGTCTTTGCAGATGGATGCTTGCCTGATAACGGGGTTTATCTAGTCCAATTTGACAGTTTTTATCTATGGGAATGCGGGGGAAAGTTAATTTTATTGGTCTGTTATTGTAATTTTCAATATATTATATGCTTTTGTATAAGGATGAGTTGTTGTGTGCATTAACTTATTTTTTAGTTGCTTGCACATTTGCGACTTTGAAGAAGTAAGGAAATTGCCTCCTCCTGTTCCTGCTTCCCCACCCTTCTCTCATAAAGAAAAGTCTAAAGGGAGAAATAAACAAATACTTCTCATTTGTCCTCCATTAGTTTAATATGTTAAGGTCTATGTCTTTGTGACTCTGCTTTTTTGTTTGTTCAGTTTCTCCTTCTTGGAGCAGTTCCATTCCCATCGGATGTCCCTCGGTTGAAGCAGCTTGGTGTTGGTGGTGTAATAACGCTGAATGAACCTTATGAAACTTTGGTACCGTCATCATTGTATCATGTGAGTGATACATATGTTGAATATCGTCCATTTTCGTGTGATTGATTGTTGTTAATTTTGGTCTGACTTCAATTGGATAATTTCTTTTGTCATGATATGTGATTATATTCTTGATAAGCTTTTTCTCCTGATTCTTTCAGCCTATGATGTTCGTTTTTGAGTAGCTCAATTAATATTTGCTTAGTTTGTTGATTTGGTGTGTGCATATAGCAGGGTATTAGTTTTCGTTTCTCACAACTTTGACATTAGAATATTTTTCTTTTGTCAACAAGAACAAAAGTATCTTTTATCATGTTGTGTCATTGAAACTTCACAGTTTTGATCTCATATGATATCGATCAGTAAAAACACGTTTCTCTATTTCTAAAACCCATATTTAACTACCTGAGGTGGACACCACCTTCTGCCTGTATTATACAAAGACACGGAATAGCTTTCCCCCTTCCTCTCATCTCTGCACCTACAGTCTGCTGCAGAGGTCGGTATCTTCAAGAGACTCCTTGATACCCTTTACAATTTGTCTGATTCTTTTTTATCCTTTCTAATTTGATCCTGTTATTAATGCATGGTAGAAATGGGTTTCCACACGTAACGGTGTATTCACATGTCCTTACTCTGATTTCAGGCCCATGGAATAGACCATCTCGTTATTCCAACCAGAGATTATCTTTTTGCACCCTCTTTCGTGGATATAAACCGAGCAGTAGATTTTATTCACAGTGAGTGATTGTCATTTATCTTCTGTATTATTGACTTATCGTAGGGTCCTTCCTCACTTCCTTTTTTCCCTTCTCTGTTGCAGGGAATGCATCCTGTGGTCTGACTACTTACGTGCATTGCAAGGCCGGAAGGGGAAGGAGCACAACTGTTGTGCTTTGCTATTTGGTAGCTGTCTTAACCCATTTGGGCAAATGCTACTTGGCCCGCTAAGTTTTCTTACTTTCAAAACTTTTAGCCAACTTTCAAATGACTAAAAGGTTGGTTCTTTCACTAATTTAGGTCGAATATAAGAATATGACTCCTGCTGCAGCGCTGGAATATGTCCGTTCCAGAAGACCTAGAGTTCTATTGGCTCCTTCTCAATGGAAGGTAAAGAACATTTCGAGTAAATTTTTTCTCATAGGAAGTTTATCCGTGTGTCAACATATCTTTTTTCGTTAAAACAGGCTGTTCAAGGATTCAAGCTGCAGCGAATGGCATCTTCTCCACTCTCTAGTGACGCTGTGTTGATCACTAAAGCAGATCTTGAAGGGTATCATTCTTCTTCTGACGATAGTCGTGGTAAGGAGCTAGCCCTTGTTCCCCGAATTGCAAGAACACAGCCAATGATAGCTCGATTATCCTGCCTCTTCGCGTCATTGAAAGTATCAGGTGGCTATGGACCCGTTACCAGGCAACTAACCGAGGCACGTGCCTGCTAACCGCTGCACACTCATCAGCAGAGCTTCCATTGTACAGAATATAGGTCTGCTTAAATAAGTTCCCAAGAGCTTTATATCTTTGATTCTGTAAGAATTTAACATCAAGGGTCTTTCAACATTGTATAAACAAACATGTGCAGTGTATGACTTTTGTTTTCATTTGTAAATATTTGGGTCATCATCACTCCCTCCATTTCAATTTATGTTTAGTTTGAATTGATACGAAGTTTTAGGAAAAAACGGAAGACATGAGAAACTAATTTCCTTAGACATCGCAGTAGAGCATTTGAAGCTTCTATTGTTGAAACTTGTGACCTCAAACATGCCGTTGTACTTGTACGGTTTACAAAAGTGTACTAATACCCAAGGTGTTCTATTCACACTTCGATTAATTCATCAATATTTACGTACCAAGGTGTTTTGTTCACATTTCGATTAATTCATCAATATTTACGTACCAATGATATATAAGCTAAACGAAATAATTTCAATTTTACGATAAATCCGATCGAAGATGGTAGCTACATTAAGTAAAGTAAGTTGAATTGAATGTCCTTGATATAGCCGACAGAGACTTTTCATATCTTATCTCATCTTTTATCTTATGAAAAAGAAGTTTGTACAGAAAAATTATGGAGTGCCATAACTTTTAATCGTTTTGTTTGCAATGCAATAATAGAGCTAAATTCTTATATTCAATAATTTATTATAACATAGAAATATTTTAAAATGAGACATTATATATAATAAATAAATATAAATAAAGGGAAGAGTAAGTGTAAATTAACTCAAAAATAAAGATCAACAAATAAGATGAAGTTCGAGATCATTTGGACATGTGAAAGAAAATATAGCCTATAAGTAGAGATAGAAGTAGATCGAAGAAAAGTCAAGATTAGCTGATTAGACTAAACATAACATATTTTTAACGCACATTAATGGAACTATATACGAAGAAACCATGAAGGTCAAAGGTCAAAGCAAAAAAGTTAATAGATAATTTCAACTTATTGAGACGAGGATATATAAGAAACGAGTTCTCTACCTCAAATAAGAGAAAGGTAAAAGCATTCTTACACTCGACTCTTCTCAAATCTCATTTGTAAGATGATACTGAGTATATTGTTTTTATTCATACCAACTCCCAAGGCTAATTAATATCGATCAACCTTGGTATAAAATTCATTGGATTCACAATATTGAGATAAAATTAGTATTTCTTCCCATTTTGGGTGAAGAGGAATTCTCAAAATTGTTAACTAGAGACGTAATGCCCTATGACATTATGTCATCAAAATATCAAAGAAAGCTGAATGAATTACAAACTGTATACACAAAAACCATGTGCCCAGATGATGCTCCTTATCTTAAAAGCTTTGACAAAGCTGAATTATCGATAGCTCGTAACCCCTCTTATTTTCAGCAAATTATAGCCACACGCGTAAAGATTTTCTAAAAACCTAAAAAATAACAGCATGATAGTCTTGCTGTGTACTTCGTGGTTGACAATGGATTTATTTGGAACGGAACCTGCTGCTGACTGCATCGTATGATGGGAGGGAGAGAACTGCGATTTTGAAGTGAAATGAGCAAACAAAAACACGGGGAGTTGAGAGAAACAAAATCTCGGTCACTTTCAAGAGAAACAAATAATTGTAAAGAAAGATTTACCATCTCCGTAGGATGCCATGGTCAGAGGAGAAGAAATAAGCTTCTGCACAACGGAAGCAATATCTTTTGCTGAAACTGCATCAATGGCTTTCAAGAAATGCTCCACCGGTTTCCTGCAGTCCCAAAATCAAGAAAATTTGTAAGTACTAATATGATCAGAGAGGTACAACGATCATATGTCTAGAGGCTCGGGAGGGGGGTGAAGACTATTAATAACACTTGTTGGAAGACATCTACGTGAACATTAGAAACAAGCGTGTATATACCTCTCTCCATAAGTCAAAAGTTGTCTGCCGATATCTTCTGATGCAACCATCTACAAATTAGATCAGCAATAAGCACATATATTATACTACATCCTTCTGCAAATCGAGCCAATACAATATAGCAGTTGAGTTTAATATTACATACCCGGGATTCCAAGTTCATCAGAATGGCAGACTTTGTTGCCTGTTTAGCACGGTTTAGCTGTACTTGGTCGACTGTGTGAAACGAGCAGAGGCAAAACCATAAAATAGCAATCAGTAACAGGATAACGGAGAATTGCATTGGCATATCGATGGACTTTTTAAATTTGAAAGTAGTACAGTACTTCCTCTGGGGAAGTAACAACATTAGGCAGAAAATTTAACATAAATTTAGGGAAAACAAAGTAACAGTTCAGAATTATATGTCAAACCTTCACTAGGGTTTGCTACCGCGATAAGCTCTTTAACTGCTACATCAACAGCTTGAGGCCCAAAATCAGAGCCCTGATAACATAAACACCGAAAAGAGAGAAAGACTAAGCTTTGCAATTTAAGAAGTCGCTATTCTTAATCCAAATGTGCTTCGTAGATGGAACTCTGTTGGCATATGCAATGGTGAGTCGTCACCCACATAAACAACAAAACAATAGAGTGACACAAGGTTTCAATCATTTGCCCGCAATGGAGGAAAGAACAACCTAACAAACTAAGCACTCATTCGTTTGAACACAGTGAATGTTTGAACATAATTATTCATATCTCAATAATTATATTTGTTTTTTAAAACTGAATCTTGATCCTTCAGATCTTAATTCAAGTGAGTTTATTTTGTTTTATTTTACAACCACTTAAATAGGTATGAATAGATCTGAATGATTAAGATGTATAACTAAATTTTGATATCACTAAGGTGTTCATCAAGGTTTTTCTAGAAAGATGACAGTTCAACTTTCATGGAAGCCGCCACCGTCTACCATCATCAACTACCACTACTTACAACCACAATCCTCAGCCATAACACCTATGCTGCCAATATCGCTGTTAGTCATCCCCAGCACCAACCACCACCAATAACTATCAACAATCCATTGATAACCATCAACCACCACTATATATGACCAACTACCGACATCATTCACCGCCACTATCATTCACCACAATTATTAGCCGCCGCCGCCACCCCCTAGCTACTATCCACAACCAACACCATCTCAATTAACATCCACAACAACATCAATGGCAGTTGTTTAAAAGGTAAGGTAAAAAAGCTAGGTACGTTCATGACATTTCTAATCCAATATCACAAGCGCATTTCCATTAAATCACAAGAAAACTTAGCAGCACAGAGATATGTACTTGGCATAGATTATAGTAAGTCATTAAGATCTGGGTACTAAAACATCAAGCCACCATAATAACAAGATAATTCAAATGATAAATAGTAACCTATTCAGCAAGGTAGGGAGGAAAGGGGAAAGAAAGGAAAAGGGTCTGGATGAAAATGATGTGTAAGAGAGTGAAACGAACACAAGTTACCATATCAAACATTTAGTTCGAATACGGTGATAGCATTGATAGGAATCATTGTATCTTCGTTAAAAATAAAAGACGGATAGATAAGCGATAATGAAATCATCATAGGGCTTTTTACCGTAGTTCCTTGAATTCCAAACAATCCAGTGTTATTGTAAATGCTGCTGAATGCAGAGAATGCGTGAATCTGCGGGTACTGATTTAAGACACGAAGATCTGCTCATCATTGTGGGAAATCATGTAAGTATGTGAATGCAAGAACTAGGAGAATATCACATTTCCAAAACTAAATGAGTAAATATACAAATTCCAACTTTGTGCAGACCAATAACCAAGTACATATCCATCTGATTATCTAAATATCACCAAACAATTGCATCTAACTTACTAATTTGTGAGTGTCAAATGAATATGTTCGCTTTTGAGTTTCAAGTAAATGTTAAACCGTCTGTGAAACAACACAAACTATGTTGACAAGACTCCATATGAAGAAGACACAATGGAGCTAAGTTGCTCGGACTCTGTGGAGGATCCAACACATAGCCGTTGATATTTTTGAAGAGTCTGAGCAACATAGCAATGGAGTACCAAATCCATCTTTCTGAAAATTTTCAACATGGGGGAAACACAGTAGAAGGAAAACAAGGAATGATGCCACCAGAAACTGAATTTAGAAAGGAGAAAGGAATGGAGATCAGGAGAACGGGGTCATCACTAAATCATGATTGCACCAGGGAAAGGTAGCCAGGAATGTCTGCGTCTTCAAAAAAAGATCAATATAAAGCAGAAGATTGCAGTGGAACTGAAAGCTCTGAATGATCCCAATAAAATAGTTATGATGAAATCAACAGTGTAAAAATGCAAGTCGTCAATGGTCTGCCTACAAAAATTAAAGATAAGGTGAACATTATGATTGCACGAAACTTATGGGGTTTGTCTTTGGACGAAGTTTATATTTTCTAGTCCCATAAAATCCACCAGAGGAATACAGCAGCATGTTAACTTCAACAGGAGTGTCTTTCAACAAAGTAGAAAGAAAGCTTGGAAGTGAATCTACTGTCTTGTTGTCCAGTAAGAACAGAAAGAAATTGATGGGCATTTGAGAGAATTGAGAAATCAATCTGGAGCATTAAAGGCTTCTTTGTTTGGGCAGAGAAGAACTTGGAAAGCTCAAAGCTGAACAATACGTATTATAAATTCTGACAAACCTCTTTCGGGCTATCATTTCTGGAATTACTTCAAATTATATAAGAGAAGTAAAGTCAAAGAAAAGCTTACATAATCTTGAGTACATCCCTTTTCCAGGACCGCCAGCTGAGAAAGATCCACCTCCTCCCATAAGCATCTGTTAAGTCCTCAAAATTAACCCACATATTATCACACAGATAGAGACAGAAAACCAAACTATAAAATCAGATGAATGTTCAAAACTATAAAAGCAACAAAAATATTCTAATTTTCTAATTCATGATACATCTTAACAAATTAGGTCCCAAATTTCCTGATTAAACATTAATTACGAAGTAATCTTCATCCAAGTAGAGACTAGCATATGCACCCATACATCTATCTTTTCAGTTTTTTTTTTTTTTTGGATTATTAACCTCTCTTTTTGGGATTGGTGACGCATATGCATATGTTCCCTATAAGTTTGTTGAAATGTTGAGCTAATGGGGTTTTACGATGGGTAATGACTTGACAAGATCTAAAGCTTAAAAGAGACTCGATGGAAATTAATTGATAAAAAGCAAACTGTAGGAATCCCTTCTACATCCCTCAGGAATTGTGATACAGTTGGAAGTGCATAACAAAAGCTAAAAAAGCATAAGAAATGTTGGATCAGAAATTTTAATGGAGCATTAGGATATTGTATAGAAGCTCTAATGTCAACTCATACTCAAACACTCCTAAAGGGTTAATAAACCAACTACTAAACAAAGATTTTGTATCAAAGGATCATACTGAAAGTCCGAAACCATGACAATGATCTTTATAAGCTTTAAGGCTCAGTCCTACTAAGTCGAGAGTCAATAAACCAACTGGCAAACAAACACTGCTAATGTAACACATATTTCTATACAAATTCAACATTACAAAAATATAACAACACTCCATAAACAAACTAAATTCATATTTGCAGAATATTCAAAAAAAAAAAAAAGAGCAATAAAACCTTAATCCTGAAAGAAGGCAGGAACCTGTAAATCTCAATAGATTTGAGGACAAATCCAAATAGGAACAGATCAAAGTAAAGACTTATAAAATATATTAAAATGCACAGCTTATGCCATCTATTTAATTATGCAAGCCCACAAAATGTTGATATCTGTGAACTGTTTCATCTCGAGTATATTATATAAACTGCATCCTTTTTGAAAGCAAGAATTTTTCAAGTTCAATATTTGTTGGAATTGACACTTTAGAACTTTTTTATCATGTTAGACTAGCCTTGCATGTATATATATATTGGACAATATTTCAAAAGTTTCTAGATAGGTTCTATAGGCAATATTTTATGCTTTTCCATTTCCTGAGATTATTTGAATTTGAGAGTTAACCTTTGTTGTTTGGCCAACTGGGAGATGGAAAGGGAGTGCAATTTCAAAATCAGTTTTTTTCTACATTTGATAGTATACAATTTGTAAGATTGTAAAACACATGCAATTCATACTTAAAATATCATTCTTCCCTTTTCCAATAACTAAATAAATGGCCACATACGATTTTCCTTCTCCTTGGTTAATTCATTTCCATGATTTGTTTAATTTGACATTTCCAGGAAGCACATCACAAACTGTCCTGTAATTTTTTGAACATCCAAATTGACCTGATAGGGAAAATCTGGTGCAGTCTAAACATTCAAAGAATTTAAACGAAACCTATGTACCTGAAGAACTGTTAAAGTCATTGATTCTTTTTCAGACATCCAGCCACCGGGAACTTCAAAGGCAAGGGCAAAATGAGTCATCTGGTTTAAGAGGGGGCATAGAAACGTGTTAGACACAGAACACAACATGTATGCGGGGAATAAAAAGATGTTTCAAATACATACCTCTGCATCGGCTTGACAGCGGTAATCTCCTCCCACATACACAGGTTTAGGCTCCTCAGTGGCAGACACCTTAGGTAAATCAGACAGAAGAGGTTCTGCAACTTTTAAGAATTCTTCATGTTCAACACCAGATGCAGCAAGAACCATCCGAGGAGCAGTATAATTCGCCTGTAAGGAAAACCAGTTTAAAAACAGAAGTTCCTCTGTAAAAGAAAGTAGTAAAAAGAGGGTGTAGGAAGACCAATGGAGGGAGATCAGGGTTTTGACACTCACAGCTACAAACTCCTCCAGCACTGTGCTGTTTAACCTGTTTATTGTAGCTTCTGTGGCCATCAGAGAATTCCCATATGGACCAGCATAACCAGCAGAATGAACTGCCTCCAAAAGCAAGTGTTGAGGGTTTTTGGAGTACTCGCTAATCTCAGCTTTAACCTTCTCAAGCTGCAAAGGCGAATATTATTCTCAGAAAAAACAGTTTGAAAGCTGTTTTAAGGAAACACCAAAGATGACCAAGAAGAGGGAAACCTGCTCTTTAACTTCCCAATCCAGGAATGCAGGATTTCTAACACAGTCAACAAGCATCTCCACCATTTGTGGTACATAAGTTTTCAAAGCATCATAAGTGTAGATCATATGCTCTCGTGAGGCTGAAGCTGTTACATTACCACCAATTGCTTCAATTTCTCGTACAATACGCAAGTGACTCCGGTTTAACGTGCTTTTGAAGGCCATGCGTTCCAAGAGGTGGGTGGATCCATATGAAGCTGGTGTCTCGTAAATAGAGCCACAGTCAACATAGAGGCCAATTGAGGCAGCAGGATTCTGGACACAATAAAGTAGAACCATTATTAGAAACTGCAATTCCACGTGAATTCAGTTATTAAAAAATCTAGTATTCATACCACCGATGCTTCAGAGGCCACTTTGACACCATTAGCGAGAGTCGTTATCCGAGTCTTTGCAGGTTCTACATAATCAGGTAATGGTGGCGAGAGTTTAACATCATTGAGGGGAAAGTCCAAGGGAGTCACTGAACTTGACGTATCACCAGTTATCCAACTAAAAAGACCCCCAGATGGCTTGGTTGCAACAGCAGCTGAACTTGAAAATCTTGTCAAGACCCTGTTGCCTTGACGTGCCTACAATGTTTTATACTTTCAGAAAATATGTATTTAATGATTATCTTTTCATGAACATGAAGTTGATAACAAAGCCTTACATCAGAATGCATCAAACAGAAAGTATGAATTCTACTTAAAACCTTTATTCAATAAGAAATACCCGATGCCCAACCCCTCTCTCCAAGGTTCAATAGTGATCCTTCCTCAATTTACTCCATTGGTGACTCGAACCCTCAAACCTCAACAGTGGAGATGGAGAGTGATTCAACTTTTAAGCACCCATTCCTTATCATATAAATTCTACTCTTGGATAAACCAGAACAATGTTCTGTAATAACTTTTCACAGTCTAACTCAACCTACTTAGAACAGAAATTAGCTTTAAAACTTGATCCTTCTTCTAAATTTCCCTCCATTACTCATAAATGCTCCCAAATTCTTTACGCAATTTAACTTCCACCCATAAAAATGAAATATTTTGTATATCCCATTTAGGCCTCAGGTTTCAAATACTGGCCAGCAGAGATAAAAAGAAAATACTAGGTGATTTTTCTATTAGTCCTAGTCTACGTGACAGAGTTAGCCAATAATTGTTGCTGGCAGGAGTTGAGAGGTCGAAGGTATCCCGTGAAATCAGTCAAAATGTACACAAGTCGGCCCAAACACCACGGTTATCACAAAATTAAAAATGATCAAATAGTTTGCACCCAACGGTGTGGCCTAATAGTCAGTGTGCTGAGACCTCCTATGAGGTCTCAACAAATTTCAATAGAGACAAAACCGGAATGATTCCTTACCATCTATTCGAGGTAATCTTGGTGGACATATTTACATGTTACCTGGTTGGAGGTCACACGTATTCGTATAATTAGTCGCTTAGTCGAGTTGCGAGTAAGTCAGTCCAGACACCACATTTATAATTAAAAATGATCAAATCAATGCCTTTATGAGATAAGCGAAATGAACTCCATCTCGTATACACGATTAAACTCAATATATTCCATCTAATAAATCTATCCAATAAATAACATAGCCCTCATATCGACAAAAAAAAAAACGACCTAAGATCAGATCCAAAGATCTAATTATATATCTGCAGAATCGATTCAAATATATGAATCTAACAATAACACAAGACAAATCATTGCGCTAAAATTAATCACAGTTTATATGTAGATTTATTTACATATCTGCGGGTGAAAAAAAAAATTAAAAAATTATCACTGACCTTAAGAGAGCTGAGACGAGACGATACGCATCTGTACATTTTGACGGTGATGATCGGAGAACTGAGTAGAGCTCCGGGAAGATGAGAAATGCGATTTTGTAGAAATTTTTTTCAGTGAAAAAATGAAGCTGCGGAGAAGAAGAATAGCAAATATTTGGGTGTATTGGAATTTGGAGAAGATGAGAAACTTTCTTTGATGGGCTTTTGGTGAGAATGTAAAAAGCCCATTGGGCTTAGGGATAATTGGGTGGGCTTAGTCACTTTTGAAAATGTTTTCTAAAGAATTTCCAAATATATTTTCTTCGGTTCGGTAGGTAAGTAAAAAATATTATTCGAAAAGTAAGGGTGTGCAAAAATCGAATCGAATAGAAAAAAATATTACTGGGTTTTTAATGGGTTTATAAAAAAAATTATTTGGTTATTGATTCGGTATCTGTTTTTACTATTGGGTTATTGGGTAACCGATAACCCAATAAGACGATAATAATTTATTATTTTACCCTCCTAATTATTAAATACTAATAATTTAAATAATATTAGTGCTCTACCAACTTCATTAAGTCGTTATACTTTTTTTACTGTTTGCTCGAAACCTAAAGATTAAAGTAAGGGTTCACAATTGTAGCTATTTTATTTTAGTTTTAGTTTTAGTCTTATTGGACTATTTTGTGTTTAGTTTTAGTTTGTAATTGTAGGTTGTAGCATTTGCAAGTTTGTGAGGTCCGTAATTTGACTAACATAAAAAATTTCATACTATGTTTTGATGGTAACATGTAATTACAGTTTTCGTACTATAAAATCTCATTGATGCAATTTCTCATTATTTTTTTTTGTTTCACTATATCAAAGCGTTTAGAAAAGTGCGAAGGCATATAATATTTTACAGACATTTTCTTATTGGGTAAACTGAAAATCAAATCGATAATGACCAAAAACCGATAAATCGAAAATTGATAAAAAAAAAAAATCTTATTGATTTGTTATAGGGTTAGCATATTTAAAATCAAAAACCAATAAACTGAACCGCTAATACATAAAATCGAACCGAATCGACCGATGCACACCCCTACCGAAAAGTATTTTGTATTATATAGTTTAGACATACACAATGAGAGGTTGTGGTAGGGGTCGGGATGGGGGATATGGTTGGATTGAAGATAAGGCATGTTGGAGAATGAGGGCTAAGGAGGATCGGAGATTAGGCGTGTTGAAGGGAGAGAACATAATCAATGTGAAATACTACATGTGGAACTTGTTTTTTTTTATGTCCATTACGAAAATCGTTTTTCTTAAACTGATTTTTTAGAGGCCTAACTCGAGTGGCAAAAGGTGAAGTATTTGTGGCTTAGGTCACAGGTTCAAGCTTCACACCATGCAAAGCGAAACGTGTTATTTAAGTGGAGAAGCGTCCATTATCCACCGAAATTAGAAGGCTGCTCACCAATCGAGCTACTCCCAACTTGTGGAAGTTATACATTTGACCACTTGATCAAAAACTATTTTAAATTGTCAATCAATATGTAGATGGACTAACTTTTTTGGTTAATTTTTTAAAAGAAATCTTTCCATTCGAGAAAATATCAAACTATGGTCTAAATTTTTTAAAATTATTGTAAAATGACGTGATGGTCTAAAATTTTATCTATAAGATCAAAAAATATCTTGTCACAACTTCTTCATTCAGTCTCCTATGAATATTTCATATTATACACCTCGACTGTTTCACCGAGTACATAAGACATTGTTTACCAAGATTTAAACAGATAGAAAGAAATCACAGCTAAAAAACTGTTTCTCCGTAAAATGAGATATTTAGCCTGTTTTCGAACATTATGTACAAAAAATAGACTGATTCATATGCACAAAATCAAGCAAGATGAGTTCATCAGATGGCTGCAGGTCTTCCATCTTTCCTAGGATCACTAACAGCCACAAGAAGACCACGAAAAATACCGTCTTTATACTCTTTTCCGCTCCTTCTGCCCATCTGTAACGGAGGATTTGGAAGGTTTTGAACGATTAACTGACATATGGCTCCTCCGTTTCTTGCCTCGAGTTTGTGACCCCTCTCTTCTAAGAAATGCTTTTTATCATCCGAGAGTTCAATGTGATCGCCATCTATGCATGTCCAGTTTTCATACACAACAACATTTGGGATTAGCTGCAAAATGAAAGGAACGCGAATCAGTACTGCAGCTAAAGGATCCATCCGCAAGACTCTCGGACTCTGTACTACAGCTAATTATGCAAAGGGATGAACCTCGTGGTAGACTCTCGGACTCTGTACTGCAGCTAAAGGATCCATCCCCAAGACGAAATGGTTGATGAAAACTTGGAGGACTGCAAAGATGATTTTTAGTCCACCACTACCACCAATTACACCAGCTAATTGATTGTCCTGTAAAACGATCATTATACGTCATATGACTACACTAAGGAGCTAAAAGATGACTTGTCGTTCAAAGGATCACATTCGTAATACCTTGAGAACGATAACTGGAGTCATGGATGATAACGGTCTCTTTTTTGGTTGAATAAAATTAGCAGGAGCGGGAGGGAGTTTATCAGGGGATATTTCATTAGGTGTTGAGAAATCTCCCATTTCATTGTTGAGTACTATACCGGTTGATGGAGAGAGTACACCGCCTCCAAATGGATAGTTTACTGTGGTAGTTACTGATACAGCATTTCGATCTGAATCCACAATGCAAAAGTGACTCGTTCCTTGATCTCTTAGCTGACTCCACCTAAGAATCACGGATCAAACGAGTTAGAGCCAGTTGGTAGGCAATCAAGAATCTTGTTAGTCCTAGCTTCAGTCCGAAACAGAACTTATCTGACCTGGACAAATAGTATTCAGGAGGAAAGGTGGTATTGTCAAAGATCTTTCGTTGAATTTCTTTGGCGAAAGACGTGGAAAGCATGTCAGATACAGTACTACTGATATTTACAAAGTCGGGATCACCCAGGTTCATTCGAACTGCAAGCATGTGTTTCATCGCCTCAATCATTCGATGCAGTCCTAAAGAACCTTTCGCAGCATTTGAACTCACATAGTTTTCAAGGACTTTAAGAATCTGTTTTCCTCAGATATAAAGGATTTAATCAGACAATCGTGTTGTATTAACTTTTGCAACAACAAGCTAAGTTGATTTATATACATACCAGAGAAATCCCGAGTGTTCCACTGGACGGAGGTGGCATTCCAACGATTGTATAGCCCATAGCATTAACAGTAACTGCTTCTGGAGTTTCCACTCTGTAATTTCTCAAGTCGTCCATTGTCAAAATTCCACCTGCTCTCTTCACATCTTCGACAAGCTTTTCACCAACCTCTCCGTTATAAAATGCTTCCGGCCCTTGTTCAGCAATTAGCTCTAAGCTGTGGCTAAGTTCTACGTTATGACAAATTTCACCTGCTCGTAATGGCTTTCCCTCAGGTGCAAATACTTGTCGCAAGCCAGGATCTTTAAGTAGTAATTTTGCTTTTTTAGCTATAGAGTTTCCGAGATATGGAGCAACCACGAATCCCTCCCTGGCAAGTTTAATGGCTGGTTGAAATAGGGTCTTCCAGGGCAACCTCCCATATTTCGACCAAGCTGCGTGAAGACCAGCTAGCTCCCCGGGAACTCCCATCGACAACGCTCCATTTAACTTGGAGTCCCCATTATTATCATACATGTTCTGTTTGAGTATAAACAGATTAAGTTCAGAACTCGCGATTCTGTGTTTCCAATATTTAGATATAAACACAACAACTACTATGCTTCAGTCTTGAACAAAACAACTTCTGTTATATACTAATCCAAGTTCGCGGTAAGAACAAAACTACAATTATCTCATGCAAACAACAGCAACAGCTACTATTAGTACTATTGCTACTACACCTCAATCACAAACACGTCAGGAATCATGATCGACTATATAAATCCTCACTATAAGTTTCTCACGTACGTACAAACTAAAAAGTTTTTCGATGAATAAATATTGAACACACTGCTAACCTGTGAAGCAGCTAAAGGAGCAGTTTCCCTCATGTCAATAGCTAAGACTTCTGATGTAGATGAAGATCTAACAACCATAAAACCGCCACCGCCAATTCCACTAGCCATTGGATTCACTACTCCAAGGCACAATGCTGTGGCAACTGCAGCATCAACTGCATGTCCACCAATTTTAAGCATAGAAATACCGATTTTCGAGCACCGACCATCATCAGCAGCAACAACTGCTTCCTCTGATTCAACAACATCAGCATTGTGCTGTAGTCTTTCATTATATCTACTACTATTTACATCTCCAATTAGCCATACACCAATGTCTCCATGATGTGTAAGCCCAACAACTAAAAAAAATAAAACAAATAAAAAGAAAATCTATGTTTAGCCATGAAATTTGATTAGATTTTGATAATCTCCAAATTTTTAGAGTTTTCACTCATAAAACTTCAAAAAAAAATTCCATATAAAATCCATATCATAACACAACTTCAAAAACTCGATTTTTCAAGTTTCAATTTCAAAATCTGTAGTCAAACCCGAGCTTAATCAAAACATATCTCAAAAGGGTAAGTGGAATTCAACCCTAACCAACAATTATTCAAGAATCTCCTTCACAAATTCAAGATTTACAACATGACACATCACTTCTTTAATCCAAATCTAATTGAGCACTTTAATCTTCATACTTCTTAAGAGGAAAATATAACTCGTTACAAAAGTAACTCATATATACCCTTACCGTTACAAAAGTAGCTCACAATATATCAATACCCAAAAACCCAACTAAATATCCAAGTATCAACACAATCATAGCTAACAATAATAACAACACAATCAGAGTATAGAATATACGCAGACGTTATAAAAAAAACAACCTTTTTCTTGATTAAATTATTTTTTTCCTCATATACCCTCGTATTAAAAACAACATCATGTATTCGAAAGAGCGATAACAAAATAGCAAGATATAACAAATAAAGATTGAAAAAAACTTACATGTTATGGCAATGAATGCAAATAAAAAGCAAAGAAAAAAACTCCATTTTTTCTTTGTATTAGAACAAAGAGGAGAAGTAGAGTCCAAAAGTGGAGCTTCCAAATTATGTTTCTCCATATCTCTAAAATTCTATGGCTAAACAAAGATATAATAAAGGAAGAGGAAAGTTGCATATAACTTTCAAATACACACCACTTTTGTTTATAGTGTGGGACCTTTGTTAGTTGATCATGACTTTCATGGTTTTAGTGGAGCCAACATAAAAGTTAGGAATCTTTTTTTTAAAAAAAAAAAATAAAATTATTAGAGCTGTTAAAATAGGTTTGATCTGTTAAGTCGGTTTTACTTAATTCTTGAATTAAATGAGGTAGAATTTAATGTTTTTGACATATTTAAAAATGAGGTATTTTAGTTCAGTTTCAATTGATTCGCTAGCTTCGTAGGCCTAACTCGCAAGTCTCATAGGCTGGACTATTAATATTTAAAATATATTTTTAGTAGTGTTTTCTTGTAAAGTTTTTATTAATAAATATTTTTTTTAAAAAAATAAAGTTTTTAAACTAGCTAGTTTTTTGGGGAAGGAATGGTGGAATGATCAACATTTTTTAGATAAATCTTACGTTGATTATTGTGCTTTTTCGTATGTAAATACTGAAGTGTGTGATTCATAAATGTTTTTTAAGTATTCATCAAAGTATGTGATTCATAAATGGAAGTTTGTATGTATTGATGTCGTGTTCATAAACGTCGACGTTCGATACTCTTATATACTCTCTCTAAGAGAGTGATATTATTTATTTTTTTGGTTGAAGGGTCAACCCGTCCCAATTCGTCGCCCGCTTTGGACCAGGTTGAACTGCCATTTTATAGACCCTTTAATTAAAAAGGTCAGTCCGTCCCAATCCATTTAAATCTAAATTCCGTTATAATTGGATTGGGTCAGCCCATTTTGACAGCTCTATATTCTATATTGAAGCTCCAATTATATTTGGATAGTAACACTATAAGGTCTATTTAGCGGAGACACTCTTACTAAAATTCTCTCCGTAACTAGGATTTAAATCGAAACTTTTAATTAAAGGTGAAATGATCTTATCATTGCACCAAATAATCACAAACTTTAAATTTATGAATTTGTAAATGAAACTTTAATATATATATATATATATATATATATATATTATATATATATATATATATATAATATATATATTGTTGGAATTATAAAACTTTGATCCCAAGTGAATAATAACAAATTAAATTGTGTCACTAAAGTAAAATAAGAGTATCAAAATTAAATAACTTTTTTTTTATCTCTATATGGAATCAAAGTTGTTCACCTTTAATAATTAAATATAAAACACATGTTATGGACTTTCCACTTTTGCATAGTTATTAAACATTATTTTTTATAATAATAATAAGCTATGTTTATACAGCTATCACGATGAAGATTCAGTTTGTAATAAATTAATCCTCTAATAATTATCCATTGACATAATTTAAACTTTATTTTAGATTGTCCAATTATCATAACAAGCTGTATTGATTTTATTTATTATTAGCATTTTTAGTCCCTCAAAAATTAATAACTGAAGCATCGATATGTTATTTTTTTAATGAGATTCAAATATACTATCACGTAGTTTATTTCAATCCAACAACATATGTTTTGTCTTTTTTAGAATATAACAGTCGAATAACGTCGTATAACTCAAATATTTTCGAATTAATTGCGAAATCAGAAATTATATAAAAATAAAAAATCCTTTCTACATAAAAGAGTCGCATTCTTTTGTATAACAAGTTAGGTAAAGACTTTAAAATATTTAAAGTTCTAAAATAATATTAGTACTTTTTTTCCCCTCTCTATATTTTATTATACATTTCTTTTCTTGTACTAAAAACAAAGTAACAATATTAGGTCACACATCATTTTTAAGAAATATTAATATTAAAATGTTGCTCCAACAACTTTTCAATTAATTTAAGTCAATATGATCCCTCAAATTGTGAATATTTCAATAATTTAGCAAACTTTTTAAGTGTTAAATATTCAATATAGTTGATTTTTTTATGCTAAATTTTCTTTGATATCTCCCTACATGAGGTGATTTATAGTTATAAAAGTAATACTAACCCCATAATTTTCTTATTTAAAAAGGCCAAAAATATAATTATCAATAATAAGGAAATAAAAGTAAAATGATCTCTTGATTATTATTTTTTTATCAGAAAAGTGGAATAAAATAATGTCAAATATAATGGAAGGATTAAGAAATTAAAGATTGTGTTTGGGATTAGATGTATACTATGTATGATCAACAATATAAATGTATCCTATAATATAAATTTAATTTTAAAATAACTCAACTTATTTCATACAGCGACAGATGAATTAATAATTTAAATTAGTGTCCTTTTTATTTGATTTTAGAGAAAACGACAAGGAATGAATCTTTATAGTATACGCAAATATAAGTGATTACGCAATATTGTCCTTTTTTCCCCAAAAAAAATATCTCCACAATTTAATTTTATTAAACTATTGGAATCCTTTTGTTATATTATATTAAGCGGCGATAATAAATATCTATATTTATAATTATCATTACATGTAAAAACAACTAAAGGTTTTATGACTTTTTGATATAATGATATTAACTTAATTGCTGTTAAATAGTTTACGATAATAAATATTTTAGCTAAAAGAAATATAATTATTAAATATTATTTTTATAATAGTGTATATAGTATTGTAGTCATAGAATTTAACAAAAATGACCATTTTCGAATTAAACTAGATCTATATATGAAATATTAGTAATATTGATCTACATAAATATATATTTTATAATCATCATTTTAACTCAAAACCCTTTTCAATTTTCACTATAGAAAAAAAAAATTGGCATTAACTACTAATACGTTGCTAATCGTTGTTAAATTCTTCGTAGTTAACAAAATTTTCTCATAATATGTCTTTAATCATTAAATAAAAATAGCAATAAAACTTTATTGTTTAATTATAAAATTAATTTTATTTTATTTTGTTTTATTAGTTGGAGATAACTTAGATGACATTTACGTTTTGGTGAAAACGACGAAGGAGGAATCTATATGTTATCCAATAATAAAATTGAAACTGTTAGGATATTTCGATTTTATTATTATCTTATTATTTGTTATTTTTTATATTTTATTTAATATTTTGTACCTAACTTCTTGTATATCTTTTTATTTTCATTTTAAAATATTTTATTTAAATCATAAGTCTATCGAAAAATTATTTTTACTTTTATAAAATAAAAATAAGTCTGTATATATATTATTTTTATCAGATTTTACTCGTATAAATACATACGTAACATATTATTAATTGTAATATATTCGTAGGACGCAAATATATGTGATTGGCCAACTTTGTACTTTTTTGTCAAAAATATCTCCACATATGGTCATAATTTGTATATGAATAATATTTGGTCACATCACACATTTTATAGTTTGGATAAAATCACCATGAAGTTGCCCACATCCATCAAAAAATGAAAAAAATAAATTAGGTTATTTAATATTTGAGTTGTTAAATTCAAACAGGTTAAATCAATTAAATTAATAAATGAATAGATTATAGATTCGCCTAAAAATTATTTGTCACCCCTAGAGGCTTAGACGCTATTAATTACAAGCTGGAAAACTTTACCAGAAGCACATGGCAAATGATCATAATCTTGATGTCCAATATATTTTTTCTGATAAAAATTTACCCGCATTTGATATTACATTAAATTCAAGATTTAAGATAAACGCATGATACTAACTGTAACTCTATTACATTGTCAACACCAAAGGATGTTGCGTAGCAGTGAGGTTGATTCTTCCTTACAAAGAGGTCTCGAGTTCAAGTTTTGATTTTAAAATGGGAAGGTTTAGCTTCTATCCGACGCAACTTAAAATCATTCAGACTCCAATAAAAGTATCGGACACGGTATAAAAATAAAATAAAAAACTCTATTAAGTCTCAACTATTTATTTTGCTTTAATTCTTACCAAATTCTCCAATTTGGGCCTGACTAGCTCAGAACCAGCCCAGTTAAGTTTGGGTCAAGTGGGCTTAGTTTGGTTTCTAATTGGGCCTGAGTTTAACTGGGCTGATTATAGTGGATTGGGCCTAGGATTTGAAGCAACACAATTATTGAATTTTTAAGAATAGGAATATAATGTAATTTTATCGTTACGGTATGAGATACTTAAAAATTTTACGCTTATCATTAAAGTAGGGGGTATGCATTTATCAGTTTGATTCGGAGTTGTGCATTATTAATTTGATTTATCGATTCTTTTATTTGTAAACATCGGAAATAATCAAAACAAATAAAATAACTACTATGGACTTTTAGTCCTTAACGATTTATTTTAACCGATAAAAAAAATAAACGTTAATATACTATGTTCGCTATCTATTTTGTTGAATCTTCCATGTACTATTAAAAAAGTTATTGAATTTAACAGACTATATAAAAGACAACAAAATCTCAATAGAATTTATTTATGAATTAAACGAAAGAAATACATTTCCCAAAAAAAATAGAAAATTACATTTCAAAAAAGATAAAATATTTTAATTTAATAATCAACATAAATGAGTATGAAATATAGGTAAAAATAGTTTTTTTCTCTATAATTAAAAATAACAATTAATTATTATATATTTCTAGTCTGCCACCATGGATTCAATTACCACCTCAGCTTTGTTGGAAAATACTGCATTACATTAACAAAAAAATTATTAATAAAATTATCGAGTTATTAATTTTTCAATTTTATAATTTATTTTTTAGGTAATTTGATATTTATCGAAAAACACTTTACCTTTTCGATAAGTGAGAGATAGTATGGCTTGACTTTTTCCACATCAATTCGAACTTTACTCTTGCTATATAAATCATATTTACTGCATTTAAATTTGTAAATTATAAGAAAAAAATTGTTCAAAATAAATATATAAATAATAAAATTGAAACAAAAATAAATAATTACTTAAAAATGTTGAGCCACTTCATGTTCTCTTTGTCCTCCTCATTCATCAAATGTGTATATGTTCCTGATTTATGTAATGCTATAAAAAATTATTTTAAAACAAAATAAAGTTAGTTCACATTAATAAATCATAATATCAAGAATAAATTTAAAAATATTTTAAATTCAATAATATATTGATAGTATAAAATTATATCATTAAAAGATAATTACATGTAACTGAATGCATTTCAACTTATTTACATAAATCTTTCGCTTTTAGCGCACCTTTAGACTCATGGGCGGAGCTAACATGTCTTTAGGTGGTTCATTCGAACACCCTTTCGCGGAAAATATTTCTATATATACATGATTAAAATTATTTTTTAAATCTATATAATAGGTGTCGAACCCCTTTCGACGAGTCCATATGTTTACTCCTTCGAATTTTAAACTCCCTTATTGAAAATTCTGACACCGCCATTGCTCAGACTAATGAAATATCAGATACTTTCTCATTTTTAAAACCGATCAAAATTTTCAATTTGCTCAAGAGAAAATTTTCTTTCGCGGTATGATTTAACAAATTCATATATTGCAAGAATTTCTAATCCCTTCCTCCACCCCTTATAATGAATCTTATATGACTAAAATTTAAATTAATCGAGCCAGTAAATATCGATACGAAAATTAAAAAAAATCTTACCATAGAAAGAGTGGTAACGTATGACAAATAAAGCAGCAGAAGGAAGAGTAGTTTTATTTTCCTTTGCAACTAAATACATATAATCATCATGTCCCCATGACATAACAACTTTGTCAAGTCCACAACCTTCTTCATATACACCATTTTTTGTATTATAAATATTGTTGTTGATGTCTGGATTTTCCTTAAAATACTGCATGATAAAAATAAAAATAATTCAAAAAAAATATCGACGAATGTATAATACATGTATAATTCATGTCATATACATAATTGTTATGTATAATTAGTGTATAATTAGTGTATTATCTATGTATACCAGCTAGAAAAAATAAAGGGTGCAAGAGGTTTAATCAATTATTTTTTTTATGAAAATTATACTGTATATATAAAATCGTAATTTCTTTTATGTCCCTTGATTTTCTATATATATTTACCTTTTTCTAAATTTTGGAGTATAATAAAAATTCTAATTCCGATACTATAATATCAAACAAAAGTATTGGTAGTATACCTTGTGGTGAACAATTGATTCATCAAAAGCACAACCAAGAGGAAATGTGTCTCCAACAACAGCCCATTGAGGAAGCCCTCCAAAACTTGGATGAAGAAGTACTTTACCTAGGTCTATGGTTCAAAATAAAAATCGAGTTTAAATTATATATACTGATGATAATAACATATTTATTAAAATTTTATAAGTGAAATCTGAGAAAAATAACACGTATGCACTCTAAATCCTATCTTACGAGGATAAAAAAAAGTTATTTTTCAATAGAGCTTCAGCTCAAATAAATAAATACAAAACAAAAAGAAATGTAAGCCAACTGTATATTTTGAATTATCAACAATTATTACGCAATATATATATATATATAATAAGTGCTACTAATTAAAACTTTATATTCTAAACTCGCTACATAAATTGAAACAGAAAAAATACCGTGAATAAGGCCGGTCAAATGAAGCCAATCTTCATTTGGATAATCTTTTCTAATAGCTTCAGCAGTTTGTAACAAATGCTCAATTTGTGGTTCATCCAAATCAGGATCACTATCATCAACTACATCATTTAAAAGTTCACAACAATCCCAAATACTCATTTCAATTTTGTTCAATTTTCCATATTCTTCTCTCATTTTTTTCACCTACAATATTTTATAAAAAAAATAATCAAAATTCATTATGTAAATCATGGTTAAATAAACAACACCGTTTAACGAAAAGATGGTTTTTTTTGTTACTTCTGAATCGAGAATAATATAATATTAAATGAAAATATATACAACGATTTCGAACATCATAAATAAGATAGTTCAATAAAGTAAGCAAAGGTCATGGAAATCAACGCTTCAAATTTCTCTATAACAATCAAATACTTTTTAGAATCAATTTTTATGTTATATTACATCATATATATTTATCAAAATAAACGACATAGTTCAATAAAGTAAGAAAAGGTCATGGAAAACAACGGTTCAAATTTTTCTATAACAATCAAATACTTTTTAGAATCAATTTTTACGTTATATTATATCATATATATTTATCAGAATAAACGACATCGTTATAAAAAGAAGGCATTGAACTTACATAGTCATATGTTTGATTAATGTGTTGAATCCTATAAAATTCTTCCACTGATTTTTGTCTCTCACTTTCTACATTATAATCCCTACAAAAAAAAACATACAACTTACAAAAATTATTTTCCATTTAAATCAAATCATTTTGAGTTTTAATATATAATTTCAAAACTCGAATTAAAGATCTTTTATTAAAAATCAACAATAATATAATAAAAGTACCTAAATGATTGACCAAATGCATTTATGTCTGGCACTTCAAATATTTCATCTTGAGAAGACAATGTCTTTGGTACCATAAATCCACCATCCAAAATAAGTTCATTGGCATTGAATGAGACTTTTTTCTCCTCCACTTGTGATCCTATCAATTTTTTTAAAAGAAAAAAAAATCCATATATAATATTAAAAAAAATGTATACAGTCAAATTTTTCTATAACGTTTATTATTTATAATATTTTGTTAATTAATATCTTTCGCGATATGTTATATTATATGTTCTCTATATGATATTTCGCTCTAGAAACAAAAAAATATCAAAACACAATAGTGTTCGGAGAGATTTGATTATAGATGTTATTGACTTAAATGTGTCCAAAGTATTAAAATTTATTCAGTCAAATCTCTTTATAACTGTGAAGGATTTGTGGTTTATCGAGAGAGAGAGGGGGAGGACGGAGTCCCCAGGCCTAGCTCGAGTGGCAAAAAGTGAAGAATTTGTGGTTTAGGTCACTATTCAAGCCCCACGCCATGCAAAGTTTAAGCCTGGAATTTAAATGGGAAAGTATAGAGGGACGGACCCATTTTTTACGAATTTTGAAGATTGCGATTGATCCGAAGGGCGGGTCACAGACTGATTTTCAAATTTATATATATATAACAACATGTTTTGTAAAAATCATTTTTTCATGAAAACATTTTGCTATAGCAAATAAAAAGTATTGAACCATAGAAACTCAATATTATTTTAGGATACTCCGAACAACACATCCAAAAACTCCATATCATTTCATTCACGATATAAACTCATATAATTCTTTAAAAATAAAAAAGTAATTAGGATTATTATAACATACCAAATTCAGGCTGCTCAATGAGAATAGTCATTTTCTCACAAAATAATAATAAAATAAAATCAACAAAAATTAACAAATGAGATTTTGCTTGTGTTATTGTATGATGTGAATGATATTGAAAAAGAATTTATGGGTATTTATAGTGTCCAAATTAAAATTGTCCTTAGCATGAAATTTAGAATATTTTAGAGTCCTTAAAAGAAACCATTTAATCAGTGGAGTCCTCAAAAGAAAATCTAGCAACTCCTTAAAATTTCCAAATTTAGATATTTTAAAATCTTTGAGTCCTTAACTGAAAAAAAAAAAATTAAAGTTATTATAAATATTATATTATAATATCCCTAATGACCCGTTCAAAATAACAACTATTTACGTCACCGTCATTTCATTCACTCGTTTCACAAGCGCGTGTTGGAACAACCAAACATCGTATTCTCTGTTTCAATTTACGTGTCTTATATTTATATTAGTACGTATGATTCACCAATAAAATTGTGGTACAATGACAAATATTCCTTCATCCATAATCAGATGTCTCAGATTCGAGTATCATAGGTACATAATCGTCTTTATTACAGAGCGTCTTACCTCTAACCAGCAGGGGCGGAGTCACCTTGGACGAAAAATTATATTATTTATACATGGTTAAGATAATATTTTTTTATATATATAGTAGATGTCGAACACCATTCGACTATTCCGTGCGTTTATTTCTACGAATTTTGAACCCCCTTAATGAAAATTTTGCCTCTGCCTCCGCCACTGCTAAATAAAAACCCTCCAATGTTAGATTTAACGGACATCGGTGGGGAAAAAAATAGCGTATTGACATTTTGTTATTGATTAGTATTCACGTATAAATTTTGAAATGATGAACTTAGTTGAATTGAAATATTACTTCACTTGTAGATTATCAGACTCGAAAGTCGTTTGACTTTTGCTCGAACTGAAATAATAGTATTATCTTAACACATATACTATTTTGAAATCGAGCATATTTGAATATGTGAATTTTGTTAATTTCATGTTAAAGCTTCGTTAATACGAAAAAATATGAGGTGATTTACTAACGATAAAAATATGAACAGGTCAAACGCCCCCGTCTTTTCACTTGTTGTTGTGACACGTGAGTTGGTATGAAAGTAGGGAAGATTGAGTATGAGTCAACATTACGTGTCTTATATTTATATTAGTACGTATTATTCACCAATAAGAATTGTGGTAGCACGATTAATATTCCTTCATTCATAATCAGAGGTTTCAGATTCGAGTACCATAGGTACATAATCGTCTTTATTACAACGCGTCTTTACCTTTAACCAGCAGGGGCGGAATCATCTTGGACGGAAAATTATACTATTTATACATAGTTAAGATAATATTTTTATGTATATATAGTAGATGTCGAACACCATTCGGACATCGATGAATTTTTTTTTAAAAAAAATGGCGTATTGACATTTTGTTATTGATTAATATTCACGTATAAATTTTGAAATGATGTACTTACATTGAACTCAAACATTCTTTTTACTTGTAGATTATTAGACTCGAAAGTCGTTTAATTTTCGCTCGAGCTGAAATAATAGTACTACATTAACACATGTACTATTTTAAAGTCGAGCATATTTGAATATGTGAATTTCTTTAATTTCATGTTAAAGCTTCGTTAATAAAAAGAAATGTGAGATGATTTGCTAACGATAAAAATATGAATAGGTCAAACGCCCGTCTTTTCTCTTGTTGTTGTTACACGCGAGTTGGTATGAAAGTAGGGAAGGTTGAGTATGAGTCAACATTACGTGTATAGATAATCTTTATTTTATTGAAAATATTAAGATATATTGAAAATATTAAGATAAATGACTAGGAACCAAGTCATTTCCTACAAATTTTTTGAATTAAATTCTAAGTCTCTGAGCTGTGAATTTTAATTTATTTTATTTTATTTTATCAAAGACTAAAAACAAAATCATCCAGGCTGTAGCCACGTCATCACACATTAGACGAAAAAGAAATCGCGTGTGATTAGAGGCGGAGCTAATAGTTCGAATATGAATCTGGTCGAATTAGATATTTTTTTTTGTTTATATTGTGTTTGGTTTTGAATTATACTTATTAAGAATAATAGTGAAGTCAAAAATTTAGCGAGGATATTTAAGATGATATATGTATATGTATGAGAAATATATATTACTTTATCTTCTCTTATATTATATATTATGTGACAATTTTTAATCCTTTCTTTTTTAGTCCGTTTCAGAAAGAGTAATGTCTAATTATAATTATAAACAGTTTAATTTTAAAGTGCTCATTTTATTATTAATAAAAATATGTCACACAAACATCAATAAATTATCTTAGATCATAATTTTTAATTTTTTTTTTCTTCTAAATATCGTGTCAAAATAAAATAATACTACAAAAAGAGTATAATTTTTCTACTGACCACTTGTTACTACATTGATTAGGAGTAAAATTTTGTCAAAAATAACTTCAAATGTCATATATTATGAACTTATCCAAAGTAAATGTGCGTATAAATAATTTTAAAAACATAAATTAAATGACGATATCAAAATAAATACTCCACTAGTTATATAAATCATATTAAATAAATACAAAGATAGTGATTGATCGAATCCAAGTTGTAAAATCACCTAGTTGCAAAGTCCACAATTTAAGCATATTTTTTTAATGCAAAAGATAACCGACATCAAATTTATATATATATATATTATATATATATATATATATATATATATATATAATATATATATATATAACTAACTAACTTGGTATTGTGAAAAAACATTTTAAGCTTGCATGTTGAACATTGGTTGAGTTGGTAAGCATAGGAAGGAGCAAAAAGAAGCGAACTCGTGATTTAAAGATAACACGAAAATAATAAATATGAAATAGCGAATATTTAGAGTATATTGGTGAATGTGATTAATGTCATGCTACATTGTTTTTTGCATTCTTTTAAAGAAAATTATGTGAAATAACGAATTTTAGAGTATATTATGTAATATAGTTATAGTTTTAATTATTTTTGATTTGTGACTATAGTTTTACGAAATCTTGATATTCAGTTTCCTAATTGATTCGGTTTCTTCTATAAATCTAGAATTTGTATAATATGATTCTTGATTTTATGATTACAAAATTTATATATGTTTACTCTGGCTATTTATATACGATTTATAATATGGAGAAGTTCTGAAAAGTTGCTAAATGTACAAAAATATATTTGTATCGAAAAACGAAAGATACAAACAACAACCTCCTTAGCAAACAAAACTATAAATATAGAGTGCAATTACCGAAATTATAACTACCGAGAAAACATTCAGTTTTTTCCCTCCAAAAATTGAATCAAATATGTATAATATCAACAATTTATCACATGTCCTAATGCTCAACGGTCACACGTCATAATTTAAGCGCATGAGTAAAATTTACTAACAAATTTAAGAAACTTTCGTATACAAATATTAACGTTCAAATAAAAATAACAAAGATAATCAATGGTACTAAAATCTGGGCTCATATCCATACCAAAAATCTGGGCCTCAAAGAGTACTATAATTTGGACCCTAATTGCAATACTCAAACTATCAAATATTGGCCCAAGATGATTTTGGGCCTTTGAATCATTACAAACTCACTAATGAATTCGGTTAGGTTTACAGACGTTGATTGGGCTGGATCATTACTCACTCGACGATCTCTATTAGTCTCATTGCATTGATCGAACTTAGACACCATATTAGAATCATCAAATATATACATGCCACCGAATAAGTAATCATCGCATGATAAATTCTAAACACGATAAATGAAATGAGTATGATAAAATATCGAGCTCAAAATTTATAATTTCACGACTTCTCTAAGGTATAGATTTTGCATGAATTTCTCTTATTTTGAATTGATCTTTAATTTTTGCTCCTCAAATTCGTAATCTATAAATACATGTCTTCTTAAGATAACAATGAGAAAGCTTTAGCTCATAATTTGCAAATGTTAAATGTTAAATGACATGTTATAATATTTTTTTCATCTATAAGGTTGGATAATATATGAAATAAATATTAACTCTAGATTTAATGTTTACTTGAAAAAGGTAAAAAAAATATTATTCGCATGTCGTATTATCTGTTGTTGCTATTGTCTTATTCTCCTTTATTTAGTCTGAATTCTTTACTAGATATGTTTTATTTACATGTTTCAATTAAAAAATTTATCGCAAATAGTCTCACATGAGCAAAACTACGTAGACGTAATCCTTCTGTTAATTTAAGCGATTACACTAGATATATTATTGTTTAGAATAAAATTTAAATAATGACATAAAAATTAATATTTGTACAAATTAGTCAATGTTTGATGTGATAGTTGATTATGATTATTTGAGTTATTGAATATGACATTAAAAGGTAGCTATTTTACTCTTTAGACAAAAGTAATGATATGTTTGTTTGAATATTTATATTTTCATATTATATTAACATTAATTCAACGGTTGATATTTCATGCAATATTATCTTTAATGGATTTTTTGCTTGCTTTAATTATGTCACATCTTATCATTGAATTTTAGGTTCTATTTATCAAACCAAAATAAGACATCACAAAAGCTAAATGACATAAGTGGTTGTGTTACAAAATTGTTATTTATCAAATACACCATTAAGTATTTATGGACATGGTAAAATAACCCACAAGTTCCTTAATAACATATAATAAAATTGAAACGATACAGAAAAAAATTAATCTATTTCAGTTCGAGTGCTATTGAGTCCGTTCATTTACTAACTCGGTTTTGAATACATACATTTTATTAAAATTAAATTGATTCAAATTAGATGTGTCATTCAAATTATTCGTAAAAAACTGTATAAACAGTTTTATCTAATCACTTTATTGATGTATTTTTTGAAAAAAAGTAATGAAATTTTAAATTATTGAAACTCCAAGAATTTTCCTCGTGCGTGAATAATTCTTTATGTAATTCTTAAATATAATTATTGATTATTTTTTTCGATTAAACTTATTTTAATTCATTTAAAAATTAATTAAATTTAATCATTTGACACGTCAAAATACAAATTTTTATTAAAATTTTTCTTCAATTGCTTGTTATTATCACCACCATCATCATCAATGAAACACCATCATAATCATTCAAATAAAGAGACCTCAACTTTTACCAAAGAAGGTAATAGAAATTTCATTTTCATTTTACCAAAATTCCATTTATCTTTTATCAATTATATAAGAGGATCGTAAAGAATTGAAGAAATAATAATAACAATAATAATAATAATAAAAATGACTATAATTAACAAAAAAAAATCTACAATAAATGGTCAATTTGAAACAAAATTATTGACTCGTTCAAAAATTATCTAGCTAATAAATAAATTATAATCCAACCAATTTAATAATTAATTTTATAATATTTAACACCTAACAAAAATCTCCTTTTCATTCATTACGACTATAATATTAAATAAAAACATGTTATTTCAAAGATATTTTAACAAAACTTTTTATGATTCAATTTAAATCTATTTATTTTTTATAAGATCATAATTAATCAAAATTTAAATAAACTAAATAAATTATATTTTTATGATTTAATTTTATCGATCGAAGTTAGGTATTTATGAAAATTATTATGAATATAAAGTTGTGTGAGAATATACACGTGTAAGAATATAGTACAAAAAAAAAAAAGTGGTACAAAATTAGATTTTATTATTGTCCCCTACTATAGTGGCATTGCCTTAAACATAACTCGTGGCGGGGTATCACGTGATTTATCTCCCCACCTATTTTTATTTTCTTTTTGACCTTGACTATTTCCTAACCACCTTTTTGTTGAATATCGAGCGAGGACAGTGACGGAATTAGAATTTTTTTTTAATTGTGAAGATGGTGTGGTGGAGGCGGGAGTAGTCATTAATCGAAGTTTTTACTTTTTTGACTTTGACAATGTCGAAACTACTTGTTTTTTAGAGGGTTGGGGCAGAGGCGGAGTTAGAATTTTTTAATAAGGGGGTTCGAAATCTGTAAAAATAGATAGCGGAAGAGTTTTAGTGTTCGATATCTACTATATATATAATTTATTTTAATCATGTATAACTAATATAATTTTCGGTTGAAAGAAATTTGAATGAACCCCGTTCATACAAGGTAGCCTCGTCCCTGGTTGTGGGATAGGCGACGAAAGTAGTGACAGGGTTAGAAATTTGAGCCAAAATTGAATATTCGATCATTGAGAGATTTTATAGCTCTTTAACTGTTGTGATAACTCTTTTATCTTGTGTCAAGAGGTGTCGATATTAGTATGGATAGATAATTTATTTAATTTTCACTTTTATCAAGAGGTATTAATACGTTTATATATATATATATGTTTCCACACACAAGCAAAAAGAACTATGTTTCATATACAAAATGCACACTCATGTGCTTTTTGAAACTTTTTTCTTTAAAAATATTCTGTTAGTGAACGTAAACCTACTTTAAATTCACTAAAACTATTAACTAAGTAAGCTAATAGTATAATTGAAAACAATTAACTAACCTAAAAAAGTGGATATATAGGAATCCAGCATATGAAGGGTGAAGCAAGTGTAAGATTTAGAGAAGTTTAAAATAAGAATATTTGATTTATCTATCTAAATCTTAATAAGAATAGTAATATGAAATTTGTAATTAAGAGTGTTAAATGAACGAGTTAATTTGAATTAAATAAATAGAACAAATTGTCTTCTTAAATAGAATATTTAATCAATCTAAAAATTACTTAGACTAAAATGAACTCGATCAAGCAAAATTTAATATCAAGTTATTTTCAATCCGCTCCATAATATTAATTTTAATAACACGTAAAATAAGAATAAAAAACATTTTTAATTCAAAATTTATATTCTAATTTCTTATTATATATTTAGTCTAAGTCAACTTAATTTTACATGAACTAGATTGACAAATTAAAGACAAACTAATCAATAAATGGATAATTTATTAATTGCTCATTGGATTACTCATACATTTGGCTAATTTTATCACCTTTTTTTTCTCTTTAAAATATATAATTAAAATAAACATAAATTAATTTTGAACACCATCATTATAAATGAAAAAGTTAGAAAGTGAATGAAGATTTAGTATATGAGAAGTCATGTGGTTCTTGAATGCCAACAAATAATTTCATCTATACGTGTCCAACCTTATCTATCCAATTTATTCCCCATTACTTCAATATCAAATATCTTGTTTTTTTTTTTATTATTATTTATTAGCATAGACAAATAATTTAAAATTTTAGGGGATGTATTTATATCTTATTATAGCTTAATACTTACTTATGTTAATAATATATGGCTCTTGGTTGGTAAAAATGTAGACAAATGGTTTCATTGAATTGATCTACTTTGTTTATTGGTATTAGATAACGCTAATATTCTATTCATTATAACGCTCAGGTGATTTAAATCGAAGTCACGATCGTACATAATATTTAAAATAAAATTAAAATAATGTTTTATTTAATAAAGCATAGACAAATAATTGAGGTTTAGGGAGGTGTTTTTATACTCTACCTCAATAATATATGGCTCTAGGTTGGCAAAAATGTAGACAAAAGGTTTAATCTAAGTGCTTTGTTTATTAAGTATACCACTTAGGTTTCATTTTTTAAGCTTAGATATAATTTATAAAATTAGAGGATATATTCGAAAACAACTTTTTATTACCTCCCAAATGCCTACATGAGTATAGTTTATCGTCACGATTCACTAAAGCTCTGTGCGATACTTATAATTTACTCACGACTGAGTCTAAAAGATTTTAATGTCTTCCATTAATTTCTTCTTAGTTGTAGATCTTTTTCACTTTTCATGTCGAATTTTGAATTATAAAATAACGAATCATGATACTGTAATAAAGAAAAAAGTACTAAAAAAGACTATAGCCTATAATCATCGACTTCACTTCATTGATTTTTGTTTATATACAAGTTATTTTTAATTTTTGTTTTAAATTTATAAATTTTTTTAGACGAGAGGCTATCAAAAATAATTTATTTATTTATATAATATATAGATAAAATTTAGATACTTTTTAAGCAGAATCCATTAATAAACTTATATTAAATATATTATTATTTTTACTTTAAAAATTTACCATTGTCAAAGTGAAATAGTAGACAAAAATTATATCAATAAAACCCTCAAAATTCACTTGAAAGAGCCAAAATGTCAAACTTGGTCACACAATTTCCGGCCCATTAATTACTCTCATCTCTTCTTTTATATATTTTGAAATGTTTTTCTATCTCTATAAAATTACGATAAAATTTACGTATAATTAATTTTTTAAATTTTATTTAATGAGATTTTAACACTTATATTATTCAAAAATAATATTTCTTCCTTCGTAAAATAGTAATAAAATCTACATACAATCTATTTCCCCCAACTATTTTACCATAGACTAGAATTTGTCAATAAACCCCTCAAAAATTTACTTGAAAGAGCCAAATATGTCCACTATTTTCTACATAAAATGTCAAATTTTGTCACACAATTCCTCACCCATTAATTACTCTCTTTTCAATTTCGGAAACAGTCTCGTTATCTTTATGAGATAATAGTAAAATATACCTATAATTATCCTCTCAAAATCATATCTAATAAGATTTTATTCCATATGTTATCTCGAAACAATCTCTTTATCTTTTATACATATAATTTATCCTTCTTAAATATTACGTAATTAAATTTCACTAGTTACGTTATTATTATTATTTTTCCATTTAAACCCCTTTGCGCCGCCTTGGGAGCTCTAAAGTCGTCAAATGTAAATTCTTATTTTCTAAAGTCACTATTTGGTCATTTTAATTCCGTCACCAACCAATCACATCAATCCACACAAGTAAACAAATAATCTTATCTATAACACGTGTCCTTTTTCATATAAAGCAAATTTCATCCTTTTTGCCCCCACCTCTATTTAGTATCGCTCCATCTCGATTTAAATGTCTTACTTTTTTTAATAACATAAATTTTTATAATTTATAATATCATACATCATAAATTTAAGATTTATAGAATATAAGAACTTTTTTCTTAAAATTTAAATAAAATAAATGTATTCTATTGTAAAAAAGTCTGAAATATAGTTTAATTTTGATCAAAGTTATCATTACAATTCCAAATTTTTGAAAAGGCTTTTTACACTTTACGTTATTTGATATTGTATTTTAAAGGTATATATATATCTCCACCTGAACATAAAAAATATTGTATAAATATTAATAATGTGTTCACGCATTATAACAAAAATAATATTTAATGACATTAAATATTAACATGAATAAGAGTGGTAAAGTCTTTAAAGATATTAGTTAAGTGCATTAGTATCAATGTCGCCAAAGGTTTCACGAATATATACAAAGATTGTCGATTGCTGCTAAAAATACATAATTAATTAGCGTCAATGATCATTTTTATCGTAGTGACCTGAACATATGTATACCTATAAAATATATTATTAAACAGTTTAAAGTAAAAGAGTCTCTATAAATTCTAATATCGTAACAATAATTTCGATCAAACGTACGTAATCTTCTAGCTCCGCCTCTTTCTATTTCCATATTTTACTTGGCGTGTAATTTTAGCAACTCCTATTATTTTAACCGCAGTGGAACGTCGAATTGTCTAGCTCACAGTTTACATAACTTAACCATGGTTAATATTTTTTTAACCATGGTTAAGCTCCACTTTTTATCACCCCTTTATATACAAACCGATCATCACCGCCTAAACTTCAAATCGCCACCACTTTTTCAACTAGCAATGATCGGAGAAAGAAGTCGCCGGATTCCGACGGTTGATGTTCCGCCGTGGTCGTACTCCGATGATCAAACGGCGAACATGCAGTTCATGTTAAGCCCTAGTACAAATTCCATTTCTACCCCTAATAATTTCAATTTCAGTAACTTTATTGTTGAAGATGATTATCCTCTGTTTTGTAACGATGCTGAAGATATCGATGAATTTGAGTTGGAAAATCGTGAAATTGAACTTCCGGTTGATGTTTACGCTTGCGATAATTTTAGGATGTATGAATTTAAAGTGAGGAGATGTGGACGTGGTAGGTCACACGATTGGACGGAATGTCCATACGTTCATCCCGGTGAGAAAGCTCGCCGGAGAGATCCACGGAAGTTTCATTATTCCGGTACTGCATGCCCGGAATTCCGTAAAGGAAATTGTAACAGAGGTGATAGTTGTGAATACGCACACGGCGTATTTGAGTGTTGGTTACACCCAGGTCGCTATCGTACGCAGCCTTGTAAAGATGGCGGTAACTGTAAACGAAGAGTTTGTTTCTTCGCTCACTCGCCTGAGCAACTCAGAGTACTGGGACCGGGTTCGGGTTCGAGTCCGGGTCCGGGTTCAGATTCGCCTCGACGGTATGTTAAAGGTTTGCATTTTGTTTCATCGCCTGAATCGAGTTCGCCGCCGTCGGAGTCACCACCGATGTCTCCGATGACGGCGAACTCGTTTACCTCACTGAGTCGATCCGTCGGATCGAACTCGGTGAGTGAAGTAATGGCTTCACTCCGTCAGCTACAGTTAAACAGGTTGAATTCCATGCCTTCATCATCATGGAACGTACAAATGGGTTCACCTGTATTCGGGTCACCTAGACGACCCGTTATACGACCCGGTTTTTGTAGCTTACCTGCAACTCCATCTGGAGATCCGACCCGACCCGGAAACCGATGTTTCGACTTATGGGAAAATGAAGAAGAACCTGTTATGGAGAGAGTTGAATCAGGAAGAGATTTAAGGGTGAAAATGTTTGAGAGGCTAAGCAAAGAGAACCCACTCGATGATCCGGAAAACCCGAACCCGAATATCAAATCGGGTTCGGGTTTAAATCCGGATGTCGGGTGGGTTTCGGATCTGATCCAGTAAATGGTGGGTCCTTTTTGTGGTTTTACTCATTTTGGAAGCTAAAATTGAAGGATATTATATATGGGGAATTATGTTTGGTTGTAAATGGGAAAGTAAAAATTTAGGAAGTTTTTTTTTTTCCTTTTTTTTAAGGAATTTTAGGTAACTATTATTATTATTAAAAAAAAAAAATACCCCAATCTTTAGAAGGATTTTTTTTAATTTATAAATGTTTAGCCAAAAATGGCAAAAGTAAAGATGGGGTGTAGTATTTTGTTTTTGATATTTGAAGAATGACAAATTGTAATCCTTTTTATGTATATATATATATTTGTAATTTTGTATTGTTATTATTATTATTGTTATTGTTGATTGTTTTTAAGTTTCATATTTGTTAAGCTAGAGTAATACAATTGCTCTGAGTCGCGAGTCTATCAGAAAATAACTGTTCTACTTTTGAGCTGTTGGTTAGGTCTGCAGACTTTCTATTCGCTATGATATTTATTTTATGGAACGTGGATTTATCGAAAATGATCGCTCGATTTTAATATAATTAGGTTTGAATGTGATTTTACATTTTCTAGATTATATTTTGTAAAACTACAATTAGGTTTTTGAGTTGTATTAGTCATGAGAATACGTGACATGTTTTTGGTATACATTTGCATAATTGAATCATAGTTAAGAGCATACTTTTTCCATTAATATATAATTTTAATTATGATTAATTTTGGCATGTATTTAAACATTTAGTTAATTAAATTAAATGAATATTTAGGAAAAGACAATGTAGTACGTACTCTTTTGTCAATATTTGATTTTTTAGAGGCTGCAAATGTTGTACGTATTCACAAGTATGATGCCAAGTGTAAGTCATGCCTTAAATATAAAGACCAACGAATCGATCATTTGGTGGGTGAGATAAAAATAATAATTACGAAATATAATATTTTCATCATTTATATTAAAATGAACTGATAGGTTTAACAAATTTCATATTAAAAATGGATTACGTTTGATAAAATTATTTTTATCTATCTTTATCTCATCGATCAAACGACCCGTCTCAATTGTGGGGACATAATGGAGTTTTGCCAAAATGTGTGGAATTTTCTTCTGGTACATTTTTGTTTAGTTTGCTAAGGGTGTTTCGACAGAAAAGGCAAAAAAAAAGTAGAAGAAGCAACTATAGGCCATTATTAGAGTCATAAATACTGTAGTTTTGATATGATCTAAAGAAAATTTTATAATGTGTTTAATGTTACTCGATATTAATTGTTTGAGATTTTTTTTTATTTTATATAAATAAATCGAAATAGATAAGTGTAGGGGGTTATGCAACGGGCTAAAAAGTAATTTTCTTGATAAGAGATGGATAAACGATAAAAGATCTGGTATGTGGCGCCAGTCTTTTGACTTGTCATTCAAAAATAGAAAATTCGTGTTTAATTTTCACGAGATAGAAATAAATTGCAATATCGCATAATAAAATATCAATTGTGTGAAATTTGTGATTAGAAATTTCAACGGTCCTTGATTAGCTTACGTCTCTTATCATGCCACCATATGTTTTTGGTATTTTTTTCGTTTTAATTTATGACCTTTATCATCATTATCACTGTCAATCATCAATAATGATCACGCTAGTACGCTTTAATTTGAAGCTTCATTATCACAATCAACTATCGACAACTATCAACAATCGCCTTCATTTATGATAATCAACTATTAATAACAACCAACAATCATCTTTATTATCACAATCAATTATTGATAAGAAGCAATAAATCATTTTCAACAATGACAAATCGTACAAGATCTATTAAAGTCGACAATTGAATTTAGAAATATGTTTCGATATAAATTTCTTTCTAAGAGGTGAAATAGAATAAATTCGATCTATTAGACATTATAATCGTACTCTAGTACCATATTATATGACCAATAATTGTACTATTTTTTAGAGGTGTGATGACAAGTGTACATATTACTCTAATAAGTGAGATGATAGGACAAATAATTTTTGGGACACAATGACATTTGCCATATTTTGGGGATTTTCTTCTGATGATGTTTTGCTAAGTATGTTTTGTCATAATATGCAAGGAGATACAAGCAACAAAGGCTATAATTGGTGTCAGAGCTAATATGGTCTCACATGGTCCTTGATAGCTTATGTAATTACGTTACCTTCTCGATGTATCGATTTTTGGTAGACAAGGCTGATTTAGATTGAGACGCTTATTTTTCGGTCTGGGGCTGTAGTTTTCTCTTTCTGTCGGAAAATGAGCTTCGTTTCTGGCAAAACATCGGGAGGGAGTACTACTGCTTCCTTAATTCATCAATTCCCATCTATGAAAGGGATCCAATTCGGTATCTTGCGTATGAATTCATGTTGTCAACGAGGATCTTAGCCCCTTTCCTTGTTGTTTTCTCGTAAAATGAACAAAAAAAGGAATGTCTTTGAGTGAGAGCAAAATGTAGGAACGAAGCTTCCCGAGTCCATCGATTCATTTTCAATCCCGTCCTGTTCTCTCACCAGCTTGAATAGCTTATTTTTCTTCTCAACTCAAGGTGATATAAATATCATGTCTACGACCCTCACCTCCCCGGAAAGCACCTTCGTTCCGTATACATGTATTTATTTATTTATTTTTAAAAAAATAAAAGGTTATTTGGTTGGGTATAAATTATTTTAAGATTAGTTATCCTATCATGTATATGAAATAACTATTCTCATTACTATGGTATAAATAATGAGATAAATTATCTTAAATACGAAAATTAAATAAGACAGTAAAATTTTATCTTACAATTACTTTTTATTCCTCACGCCAAATGATTTGTTTACTTATACGGATCCAAAGTGGGAGAGCTTGAAAGTCAGCTGAAATCAAATTAACGTGTATAACAAGATATTTATTTTATCCAACTTTAAATGTACATAAATTGACATTCAAATTTGTATAAAGTTAAATAAATAGACGATACATTCTTTCTATAAGGCAAGGAAAAACTATGACTGATATGAATTTTTCTTTTACCTAATTTATCGATCATCATAATACTTCATAATCTTAAATGTAGATACAAAGATGACGGTAATTTGATCTATTTTTATTTAATTTTTTATTCTAGTTTACTTTGATTTAACTAGTCTTAAGAATTTCCATTATCATTAATTATCATTAAAAAATTACCATTTACTATTATAAAAAATTATCATCGTGTGATTATTATCGATCACCGTCATAAATAGCTAGACCCATAATCACTATCAATACCATTACAATTTACTATTTACTATACCTACTAGTATTAGCAATCGCTAATCGCTATCACTATTTTTCACCGTTACTTATTATATTATTCCTCATAATTTTATATTTTGAATTAAGTTGTGCATTAAAATTTAAATATTCATTTGAATATAAAGATATTGTAAAAAAATGTCAACTTGTGGACCCAACACAATCCAATAGATAAGGTATTTCTGTTGTGTGATGTTCGAACACACTATTAAATACATACTTTTTTTTCGATTACACTTTTCGAAAGTCAATTTGATTAATTTTTAAAGTTAAATTAAATCACATTAATTCAATATTCTAAATAAAAAATTAAATATTTTAAAGCTATATGAAAAGTACTATAAATTGCAATTTTTTGCATATTAATATGATGAAAAAATAAATCTTAAAATATTAATCAAATTTTTTTTATAGTTTGACTCTAAAAATAGAAATTATGATAAACAATACCGGACGAAATGACTATTCATTCCGTCATTATTAATCGTCATACTTTTAATTTCTAGAGTCAAATTATAAAAAATTTGACTGATATTTTATAATATATATTTTTTATCATATTGATATGTAAAAAATTACAATGTATAGTATTTTTCGTATAGATATTGAGTACCTAAATTTTTTATTTAAAAAATATTGAATTAATTAATCTAATTTAAATTTAAAAATTAATTAAATTAGTTTTAGAAAAGCCTAACATGATAAATTAAAGTGGACGGGCGGTGTTTAAAGTCTTTATCATATCCTATATCCTTTTGGACTTAAAACTTACATTATTATTTAAATTAAATGATCCTTTTGAAATCCGATATAAGAATAAAATTATGTAGTAAAATTAATAGTTAACTTTGATTTAATTTATTAAGTTCTTTTTTTTAATCTACAAAGATTACCTCACTAATAAGTAATTTGACTTGGTAGCTCATCAATATGATGTTGACAACCATGACTTTGCCCAATATATATATTTTTTAATTATGTGTTTTAGGAATTTGTCTTCTAAATTAATGACCAATATATATATTTTTATAGTTGATATTCGTTGATTATGACAATAATACAATTTCATCGAGGCTTTACTAACTCAATTAATTATCAGTACAATTAACAATTATTTTCATTATCACAATCAATTGTCGATAACAATTGACAATCACCTTTATCATTATAATTAATTACAGATTAGTAACGAGGGACGATCACATTCAACTATCACAATTGCATAATTTTATTAGGAACTGACGATTTATAAAGTCAAGATCAACGAAAATATTCACTTTAACTAGCTTGAAGAATATATAGTTATTTCACTTCGTATTTTAGTTAAAATATCTTTTTCTTTCTAAGAGGTGACATAAAATAATTCGATTTATTAAATTATAATTAAAGGGCTATAGTTGATGTATTCTTTAATTTAGATTTCGTTGATATTTTCGTACACTAATTTTGAATATGTATAAATTAACAGTTAAATGTATATTAAAGTGTATAAATAGACACAAATATCATAAAAATACTATAATGTGTGATTAAGCCACATTACAAAATATTATTAGTTCACGATTCACGATTAACAACGTGATGAATAAATAGAAACAAGCATCAAATTAGCTAAAGAAATTTCTTTCAATTGCTTGTTGTTATCATCACCATCATCATCAATAAAACACCATCATAATCATTCAACTAAAGTGACCTCAACTTTAAATAAAGAAGGTAAATGGATATTTCAGTGTCATTTTAATTACCAAAATTTCAATATTAAAAAAAAAACAATTATAAATAATAATATTATATAACAAAAATTTAATAACAATCTAAAATAAATGGTCAAATAAGAAATGAACGGATTATTGACCCTTCCAAAATTATTTGGGCTAAAAAGTAAATTATAATCATAACCGATCAATTTTTATTAAGTTTTAATTTACATATTTATAATTTTTAACACCTAAATATATTGTATATTGGTAGAAGGCTAAATAGATTGTATGAAATAAGTACACATAAATATATTTTATATATATTAAATAGATATTTATTGGAGGTTTAATTTTTATAAGACTATTCGAATTAAGAAAATTAAGGGGAGATACTTATTGGAGGTTTAATTTTTATAAGACTATTCGAATTAAGAAAATTTTTGGAAAAATTATTGATATATCTTTGAATTATCGTAAATGGTATGTAAATATCCTTCATTTTACTTTTGAGACATTGGTGTCTTTACAGTCCAAAAATTAGAGCATATACCATTTATACTAATGAACATACACGTGCCATAATCTTATACACCGATCTGACATTTATCAACGCATAAAATTGTGTTACGTATCCCTATTTAGTTTTCCGTTAGAGTAGGACATATATTCTCTAATTTATGGACAATAGGAGCAAAAACATCTCAAAAGTATGATGAAAGGTATTTGCATACTATTTATGATAGTTCGTGAATATGTTTGTCCTTTTTTCCAAAAATTATTTACAAATCTATATATCATAAAACATTTCTAGCAACAAAAAAAAATATAGTTATTATTTTGATGTGTGTATAGTCGATATTGATTTTTTCTTTTACATGATTAATTTTTATTTTTTTATATCTTTTTAGTGAAGATTCTAGTTATGATCACGTCATTATATTTATATATATAATTAGCAACTCCACTAAGATTAGGTACATTCCAAAAAACTTTAATTAAGTTGTTGAAGAATTGATGCAAAAGCAATATATTTCTTAATTCCACTTGGACTATAGTTTAACTAAAAATATTATTTCAATTGTGTTATATCTTAGTCTTTCACTTATTTAATAAAATTTTAACTTAAAAAAAATCCATTTCCACTTATTAATGAGTTATCTCAATTTAATAAAGGATATCCAGTAAGGATCGAGATAATTATGATTTTTGTAATATATTATTAATTTTATCACGATAATTATAAGATGTTGAAATGATAAAATAAGTTTGACTTTTCTCATCTATAGATGGTGAATTATATTTATGACATAAAGTCAAGACTTTTAAATCTTAGATGCTATTTGAAAGTGAATATAATTGTGTTAGACTTTATCGTGATCGATATGATAATGGTTGAATTTGTCTCAAATAGCATATTTGTGAACTAAGTATACAAATTTTATGAATAATTGTTGTCTTTGAATAATTTTTTGTTTAAAAATTCAAAATTGAATAAACATTCAACATCTCTATAGTAACAACACTCTCACCAGATATTCTAACATTACACTCTTTAAATCAATATTTTCTCACGCTCAATAAATTTATCGAATATGATATAATATAATATAACACGAGTTATAGAAAATAGAATGGGATAGATGATAGAGGACAACTTGAGCACAAAACCCCATCATATTATTATAACATCGCTCGTGTAAACTTGTCTGTTTATTTCGAATAAAATTATCACCATCGTTTAACTTGTGTTTGTGTATCTATATTGGGATAACAATAGATATACATTATTTGAAGTTAGTCTTAACAAAGTCTAACTTCATACACTTTGTTCGAAATTTTATACTGTTAATGTCTATAAACTACATATGACTGAAGTTCAATCATTCTTTTCTGATTTCAGTCATTTTTATTTAAAGTTTAGCAACATGTGTGAATTGCTATTGTTCCTGACTTCGAACTGAAATTATCAAAAGTGACTAAAATCAAACTATCGTTGCTTGAACTTCAATCGTATATAACTCTAGACGCTGTGTTTGAAATTTGATTTTGTAAAATTCTAATTTTAGACACCACATATAAAAAAAAAATAGATATATGTACCAAAAAGTTTCAAAATCTGTTTACAAAATTAAATAATAATATCAAAATAGATTTTTACGTTAAAGAGAATTTGGCCCAAAAATTGCAAAGAAGTGATTGTATCAAGCCCAATTGTAACATTTTTAAAGTAGGCAATTTTGTCAAACATAGCCTCTCAAGCTCATATTTATTCGAAATATCGATACTTTAAAAAAATTATTATACATAGTGGAGTTCAAACTTTTTTTATAGAAACTATACCAAACACACATATTTCCTTATTTCGAGTCTGAAAATCAAATGTATCTCATAAAATATAGTGATATACAAGATTATTACTTTTTTACGAAATGATGTGATAGAGATGAATAAATTCTACGTAAGGATTGCTAAAAGTAGTTACTTGAGTGTCATTTTTACTAGAAAATTATATTCAATGACCTTGAAAATGGTTGATTTCAAATTTTTAAAGGTCGTTTGCCCGTAAAGGTCAAAAGTAATTTTTTTATCCATATTAAAAATAGATTAGAAAATAGAGAAAATTATGCAAAATAACAAACATTTAGCATGCATTAGGTACTATAGCTAGAGTTTAAGAAAATTGTGGTTCGCGACTGTAGTGTTCCCAATTTTTGTTATTCGCCTGATTTGTATAAAACTAGATATGTATAATTCGATTCTTTATTGTATAAATCTAGAATATTGTATATGTTTATCCTAATTATTTGTATATGATCTATGAAAAATTCATGATAGTTACCATATTTGTATATTGGAAACTGGAATATACAAACAGAGTTTCCAAGAAATTCCTAAATATATAAATACGGAATTTGTATACAGTTGCCCTGTTTATACATTCTCAAGTGAAATATACAAACTGACAGAGATACATAAACCGTAACCTCAATAGCAGACAAAACTATAACTATAGAGCGCAATTATCGAAACTATAGCTATAAGGCCATTCTCTTGGAAATAATCTCAATTTTAATTGGGCTCTTTGGGCTGCTTGTTGAATATTTGGGCTTGGAATCACATTGTGTTTAGAAGACAAAGCCCATCCTGCAGGTTAAAAGGAAAAAAAATAAAATGACAAACCAAACTAATTTACTTAGATAATTAGAAGAAACAAATCCACTTATTTTTTTTCCTTTGTCCTAATTTCTAAGTATGGTTTCAAGATTTAAACTATCGAGTTAGAATTATCATCTAGAAAATGTGTGACGGTGTGAAACTCCATTAAGATTTTCATAAAATGTTTCGTTCATCTTGACTGAAGATTCGTGCATACTATATTTAGACATGCTTGACGAAAAAACATGTACTGATGTATATATTTGCCTATGGTAAGCAAGACAAATTAAGTCAACAAAGGAAAAAACTTTCGATGAGTCCCTCCCGAAACTTTTTTCATTTATATAAAGAATTGTCTTAATCGATCAAAACTAGAAAATATATGAAAAAACACATGTCTTGCATTTACTGATCTACTAGAGAAAATGTTCTTCTATGTACGTTGCAACGATCTTTAATTATTACTTTATATTAATCTTTTGAAAAAGAAAAAAAGTCATAAAAACTATGATAAAATAACATGTATTATAAAGTAAAATTTCAATGTTTGTAAGATGTAAATTTCTAAGAAATAGTAAAGTTTAGTAGGTGTAAAAGAAGTTGAACTTTCAACCATTAGCCAAGTAAATGTTTGTGGGCTCTACATATAGTTGATAACAAAAAGGGTATATTATATTTTACAATTACAAATTACCCCCTCAAGTCTCTTAAAACACACATTGACTAAGTTCTTTTTTATCTAATAAAATGAAAATAATTTTCTAAAGTATAGAAATTGGAAATTAGCACTTCTAGTCCTTCAAATATTGATAAATTCTCTTTTTTTTGTCTGATTAAGTACATCTTACCTTCATTTTGATTCCTCTAACAATAAATCTTTCTTCACAGACTTATACTGTCGTTACTCCATATTTAAAGGTATTATAATTCTAAAAATAAGCATAATATCACTTATTTCCTTTATAAAACGACCCAAAACACATACTTTTCTGACGATTAAATCTGCATAGCAAAATATTACACGAACCAAAATCAAACTTTATGGATAAACAAGGGACCAAAATTGCAAATATTCCCTTAACATTGACCAAGTCAAGTTTACCCCCTCCCCCCTAACTCCCCCCCCCCCCCACTCCCCACCCCCACCCCACCTTTTTGATAAAAAAAAAATACAAGTAAAAGGATGCCCTCCTTCTCTTTATATATAATGTACGGAAAAGGGCCTAAAATACCCTTGAAGTATTGAAAATGGTACACAATTACCCTCCATCCACCTATTGGCCCTCAAATACCCTTCACATCCACCTTTGGGTCCAAATTTACCCCCTCATTAACGGACCAAAATTAAAAATACGGAAAAGGGCCTAAAATACCCTCGAACTATTGAAAATGGTACACAATTACCCTCCATCCACCTATTGGCCCCCAAATACCCTTCAAATCCACCTTTGGGTCCAAATTTACCTCTTCATTAACGGAGCAAAATTAAAAATAATTAAATAATATTTTTTAATTACATGGCACTCAATCATTGGTTGTAATTTAATATTTAAAATAATTTTAAACCCATCCATTTTAACTAAACCCGCCCCACTTGACCCAATTTAAAAAAATTAACCCATCTAATTAAAATATCCTAAAATCTTATTCCTCCCATTTTTTCAATTTCCATGACTCCATTGTAATTTAAGTTCTTCCGGGAAAGAAATCGAAGAAGAAGTTGACATTTTCTTCATGAAGAAGAAGAAGAAGAAGAAGAAGAAGAAGAAGAAGAAGACAATGGAGTCATGGAAATTGTGAAAATGGGAGGAATAACATTTTAGGATATTTTAATTAGATGGGTTAATTTTTTAAATTGGGTCAAGTGGGGCGGGTTTAGTTAAAATGGGTGGGTTTCAAATTATTTTAAATATTAAATTACAACCAATGATTGAGTGCCACGTAATTAAAAAATATTATTTAATTATTTTTAATTTTGGTCCGTTCATGAAGGGATAAATTTGGACCCAAAGGTGAATTTGAAGGGTATTTGGGGGCCAATAGGTGGATGGAGGGTAATTGTGTACCATTTTCAATACTTCGAGGGTATTTTAGGCTCTTTTTCGTATTTTTAATTTTGGTCCGTTAATGAAGGGGTAAATTTGGACCCAAAGGTGGATGTGAAGGGTATTTGGGGGCCAATAGGTGGATGGAGGGTAATTGTGTACCATTTTCAATACTTCAAGGGTATTTTAGGCTCTTTTCCGTATAATGTAAGACTTAAGACTTCTTTGTTTGCTACTTTTAAAGTAACAAAGACTAATATATAGTTATTGTAAGTGTCTTGTTAAGACATTCTAGTATATTGTGTAAAATAAAATAAAATTTTAAGCTATAGTTTTTTTAAATTATATAATTTGTAAATCATGGGAAGAGCTCCTTGTTGTGACAAAACCAAAGTTAAAAGAGGACCATGGTCTCCTGAGGAAGATAATATTCTCAAAAATTATATTGAGAAAAATGGCACTAGTGGCAATTGGATTTCTTTGCCTCAAAAAGCAGGTTTTTTAATTTATTTATTTTTCCTTCCTCCTCCAATTTTCGTTATCAGAAAATCGCTAATTTTCGATAAAATATGAGTTATATGTAAGAAATTAGCAATTTTCTGATACTGATAATTATATCTTCGCTTTTAATGTTACATGGTGAAATTCAACTTATATATACTGATAATATAGAGCAAATTGTCCACCTTATAAATTCCTCTATTTATAGAAAGTTTTTTTTTTATATATATATATATATAGTTATGTTTTAGCTAGTTACCATGTTTAGTGTATAAAAATTATTTTTTTTGTTATTCTTAATGACATTTTAATATTTTTTTTAAAAAATATTTATTTTAGGTTTAAGAAGATGTGGAAAAAGTTGCAGGCTAAGATGGCTTAATTATCTTAGGCCAGATATTAAACATGGAGGGTTTACTGAGGAAGAAGATAACATTATTTTAACTCTTTATAGACAAATTGGAAGCAGGTAATGGATCTTTTAATTATTTAATTACATGTTTAAACGTAATTTTAATTTTTTCACATGTCTTTATTTTAACTTTATTTTTCGTAATATATTATTTGATATTTAGTTTGAACTGAATTTATTGGTGAATTATTAAGGTGGTCGGTGATAGCTGCAAATCTATCAGGAAGGACAGATAATGACGTGAAGAATCATTGGAATACCAAGTTGAAGAAAAAACATTTGGCAGCACAAAATGATAATCTTATAAACATAGGGTACAATTTCACCAATAATATTAATTCTAGTGATTTGAATCACAATTACTCAAGAAATTATTATGGGAAATTGGATTATTCTAACACATTCACAAGTCATATGGACCCAAATGTGACCAATTGTGATCAATTCCCTCTTCCAACCTTGATGGAAATTCAAGGAAATGGTGCAACAATACAAGAAGATGGTTCTCTCGATTCGTGTCAGATTCTCCAGAAATGTGTTACTTTTGAAGAAATCAGCATGTGCCCGTCGACGTTTTTTAAAAGTACGAGCAATATTGATCGTAATTATATGGATTTGAGCTCTGGAATTTCATCATCATCATCATCTTACTATGATGACATTCTTGAAAATGGCTTTGATTTTCAAGAAAATGATATAGGAGGAGTTGATCCAAATTCTTCATATTACAATAATATTCTTGAAATTGATCAACTTTTCAAAGGATTTGAAAATTAGCTAAGGGGATATATTTAATATAAGAAAATAATATGAGGGACAAGTAGGTTTATTTTATTAAGATTTGCACTTACTTTTCTATTTTAGGTCCCTAGCTACTAATTTAGGTTTTTAGATAATGTTTTATGTATATATATATGACTATTTAATAGTCAAGAATTATGTGTATTTTTATTTTTCTTCTTATCCTTTTTGTGAATAATGATCATGATGACTATTCAACTTTAACTTTTACGATCGAAAATAATTTAATATCATCCTCTGTTATATTATCGATTTATATATATCTCTAAAGTTATATTATCGATTCATATTATTATATATGTCCTTGAGATTATACGATCAATTTAGATATGTAGTTAATATTATAAAAGTGGTTCAAATTTATCCTTTTCTCGTTAATCCGCTTCAGTATTAGCTATATAGCATGAGAATTAAATATGAAAAATATACTCTCGAACTAGCGTAAATAGTATGCTGATACTTTTCGTCATACTTTTAAAACATATATCGCCTTCCGATTAAAAGTTAGAGCATATATTTTTAAATATTGGATTGGCTGATAAGATTGTGTTACGTGTATTTTATACTAAACGGTGTAACATACATACATGTGTCATAATATTATATGTCGACCTGACATTTATTAAATATTGAATTGACTGATAAGATTGTGTCATGTGTCTCTATTTAATTTTTCGTTAGAGTGACGGACATATATATTCTAATTTTTGGACGGCAAAGACATCGATATCGCAAAAAAATGACGGAGATCATTTACGTCATTCAACGGGTTATTTATTCTTTTTCCCTAAGAAGAATTACATATACATATACATTATTGAATCCCTTTCATATAATTTAGTGTATATATTCATACGAACTATAGAGGCGGATTTAAATTAAGTATAATATACGAATCCACTAAAACTCAATAACTTTTGTAATGAGTACCATGTGTATGGAGTAATAAATAATTATATTCATGAAAAAATTAATTCTTGAATTTGCCTCTTTAATTAATAATCACTCATTATATATTACATTTTCTTGAATATTTTTATCACCCCGCTACCAAAATGAGGTAAATAACAATGCATATCCAAAGCTTTATATATAGATCGATAGAAATTCAGTAACTTTTATCTATATCACTGATATCAGTATTAAAAATTCTATTAGATATTGGAAATCCAACTATTATTTTAAATTTATACGCGGTATTCATATTATTTTTTTTCAAATTCTGAATCTATCGTTGTATGGACAATCAATGTCATTAGTTATCTAGTATTCAAAAATTCTTGTAAACGGAAATCTAACTATTATTATAAATTAATTCAATGTTATCATACGTGAAATTTAATTATTATTTTTTAAATCTTGAATTCACTTGTACAATTGATGTCATTAATTGATATCGATACGATATATATAATTAACTTGTGAAGCAAGTTGTTCATGAATGCATGTAAATGTTGAAATTTTGTCACTAATTGTCAGCATCGTGCAAGTTTGTTAACTCGTTAGTACGTAGTCATGAATATTGCATGAATTTGCCCAATTCAAAGACAATTCATAACGTGTTGACGTGATTTTGGGAAACTAATTCACTACTTGGTCTTTTTTTTATTATTTTTTCGATGTCTGATATTCGCATTGAGATTTAACGATCGTCAAAATTCTTATATCAATTAAATTACGATTTCGTATATGGTTGTACGTTTCAGTCAAGAGCTCTGATTAAGATGAGCAAGTACTTACCGTTTCACCACTTTCGTATGCTCTTCGATACAATAACACACACACATGCGTGCGCACACACTCGATGTATTTTCACGAGTAGGGTCTGGAGAGAGTAATGTGTATGCAATCGTAGATACATAGACTATTTATGATAGACTATTAACTCAACTAACACATAACAAAATTAAATATTGACAAATATACCGTAGTGAAAAGACACACTAAAATAAAAGGAGAACAGAAACTTTACGAGAACGTATTAAATTATATAGTAATCAAAACATAACAAAATTAAATATTGACACATATACCGTAGTGAAAAGACGCACTAAAATAAAAGGAGAACAGAAAATCTACGAGACGTATTAAATAATATAGTAATCAAAACTCATAAAATAACGAGTAATTATGATTAACAATCAAAGAACAAGATAGTAAGAAAATAATAATATCGGTCCTAATTAATAGAGAAAACAATAAATGATTAAATATTTAGATTGCCAACTTTTAATTAATAATTAATTAGGATTAGTGGATAAAATTAAGCATCTTGTCTTCACGATCGAAGAAATGCTTGCGTGTGTATGTAAGTCTAGACATTTTAACACTTAATTTAAAAATTGCATCGATAAATACTTACGTATGATTTATTTTAGATCATAAATATTAAGAATATATATTTTAGTTTTGTATTATGTATTTAATTAAATACTATCCTATAAATTAAGACAAAAATATAAGTAAATCTATGTTCTATTAGCTTTGGCTAATGTCAACTAGACATTATTTAATCAATTTTAAACCAATAAGGGTGAGAGTTGAATTTGAATATAATAAATAATAAACCCCCATAAGGGAAAAAACAAGTATATAATTTTCAATCCTAGCTAGTGTGGTTGAAATATTTTAATTAATTAAGCTTCCACATAATAATTGATGCCTCTTTGAACTAATTAAGGTGAGCCTATCCTTTTAGGGTTTGCCATAATGTTAGAGCTAAGGTTAGACCCCGAGCCTTATCACACATCGACTAATTACACGAATAAATTAAATGATATTTTATTAAAATTTGAACGGATTAAAAGAAAACATTAATTAATATTTTTCTCCTTTACTATCTTCTTGTTGTTCTTGGGCCATCGATCTTTTTATTTCGCTTCATTTATTTTGGTGAGATCAAATTTTTAGAACGAATGTCTCATGATCTCTCTTTGTTTTGTTCTTCTTTTATATTATCACTTGAATAAATACACTCGATGATCGAACTATACATACGCGTGCAAGTTATCAATTAATGATTATTATACATATACAAATATACAAAAGAAGACAATTGTATACAGAAGATCAATTGTATAATCTATGTATGTATAAAATGAGAAAGAGAGAGAGACAAAAAAAATTTGGACAAGAGAATATTTGTATTGTATAATTATAAATGTATAGGATGAAGATATATGTATTTGCATGTGTACATACAATTTTTCTCACTTTAAACAAACAGAAACACAATTTATACATTTCATTTCTAATTGTATAAACGAGAGAGTCGAGCGAGATTCGGGAGAGTGGAGAGCGAGATTTGGGAGAGGAGAACTGAAATATTTGTATTTATATAATTTCCTCTCACTTAATACAAGCACAACACATTTTATACATTAATGTTAGTATAAAAAGCGAGAGAGGCGAGCGAGATCGCCACGAAACGATAGTGGCGAGCGAGATTCCACCAGAGAAAGTGGCGAAAATAGCAATAGTTTACTATGGTGAATAATTAAATCAAAATATATTTATAGCATTTAATTTGAATTAACAGTTTGCTATTATATACAAATTTTACTATTATTATTACTATATATTAGTTTGCAAATATTTCTCTATCCTTCCTTTTATTCTTTTTTTATTTTAATTCTTCTAAGCATCAATTATATGATGAGAGGTCAACTTAATTATTATCTCTATTATTTGTTGTTTTTACGAAATTATAAGATATTTGCTAATTAAGGTCAATGGAGACTCAAGAGGCCACTTATTAATTATCTAAATTAAGTTTGAATTGTACAATCGTCAATACTTATCCAACAAAATTATAAATTATACAACTTTTTTTTACAACGAATGATTTAACAATTACTAATTATTCATCGTTCAATGTGCTAATTAGAAAATGCATCAAATTAACTTAGTGGGAATTATTTTAGTCCAATAAGTATCAAATCTACCTTTTGAATTCTTTGGTTAGTACTTGTTTGAAAATTAGTTAACTTGGCTATCAAGGGATGTATTTAAAAATTGAGATTTTTTTGGTTTTTATAAAGATCGGGTATTTCTGAAGTACAAAGAGAGTTATTTCATCTCATGGCGGATTGGCGAATTATTGGACCGAGCTGGATTTGAATAAGATTAATACATGTTATGAATTTAAATTAATCAAAAACCATTCGAAGAATTATCAAAACAAACATTAATTTATTATGATCAAGTAACAAATTACTCTTAGAGTATGTATTACTTAACTATAATTAGTAGTTCTTTTATTTGGTATAATTATCTGATATTCAAAATTCATCAATCGAACTAATCTAAATTGTGAATATATAGCTATTGTCAAAAATAAAACACTAAAAAGTACTTTAAAAGAAGAATACGAAGTAAGGAAGTTCTTTTTCATGTGTGCAGAAATGGAGCCAATACACGAATTTAATAATTTTTATTTTATAAACTTCAAATTCTAATTCCGCTTTAAAGTAATATTGAATATTAATAGTATCTGTTACTTTCATATGTAAATGTAAGGTCCGCTTTAGTAGACAGTATGAAAGACATTGAAATATTAAGGAAAAATTACATAAATTAATACATTTTTAAAAGTAATTACTGATTTTAGCGATACTTTTTGTTTATTACCATTTATAGCAATATTGTGATAAATTTGTAATATGTATTAAAAGTGAATTAATTATGTAATATATTTGAATTATAATTGTTTTTTAAATATATTATGCTTGTTTGGTAAAAAATTATCACATTGTATTATAAATGTATTAAAATGTGTGATAAATGTATTATTCATATTAAAACTTGTATTATATTTGAATAATAAATTTATCTTTGTAATATGTATTAAACTTGTATTATAGATGAATTAAAAATGGTCAAGTGAAAAAAATACTATTGCTATAAATGATAAATATTTTTTTATTATAGTATATTTATGTAAGTTTCCCAAATATTAATGTCTTGACCAAAAATAGATAGCAAAATAAAAGGAGATTTATGATAAAATTCGGATCGATGAAAACAAGTCATAAATAGGTTTTAAGATAAATTTTTGAAGAAAGATTTTACATATATAATACTTAGACGTTAATCATTGCTTTAAAACGAAAGTGGGAATTAAGCGACGAACTTTATAAGATATATAACACAAATTTATATGCATGGTAGACGCGATTTTAAGCTTGATAATGATATTGTCCATAATAGACGAAATCATTAAGTCTGTTGGATCAAATTGGACAATAAATACCATAAATTTGGACTATGACATTTTCTCTTTGTAATGTTTTGTGTAAAAGATGATTAAAGAAAAGATATAGAAAGTCTTTGTGGAGAAAAAAATAAAAGAAACTTACTTCAATTCAATATTTATCATAATTTCATAATTAGAGTATGTGAAAAGAAGGAGAATAAGAGAAGCAATCGAAAAGAAATCAAAATCATGCAAAAAAAGATTTTAACCAACTGTATTAGCTCATCAACTCGCCTCAACGCATCCTTATTATATAGGTGTGGACTTGCATACGATATAAGTAAAAAGAAACTGAAAAAGTATAACATAGAGATATGTTTTGTTTAACCTTAGGTAAAACACGATAATATCATCACTTTCAGTTTTAACCTTGATTCAAAGTCTTATCAAGAAGGTTATCATTACCATCTAATATATACAGGGGCGGATCAACACTATACGGTGGGGTGCACGTGCATCCGGTAATTTCGAAAAAAAATCATATGTATATATATATATATTTATTTTAAAAAGCTGATAAAAATTAAGATATAGTTAACAGTCCACCCATAAAAAACATAGAAATGCTATTGTGCAATATGTGATAAAAATAACGCGATAATATAATATAATTATTTCAAAATTACTAATCACAAAAATCAAAAGTTAAAACCAAATAAAAAACAAAATATTTTTCGTATTATCATTTTAGTATTACACAATTCAAACAACCCCTTATTTGCTTTTCTACATAAACCGGGTCTATATAAATAGCTAATTTTTCAGTACCAAAATATTCCCGCCAAACTAAAGCAATTTTTTCAAAAATATCTTCTGGATTCTTCTTCAATACGCTTCTTCCCAATTTGTCATCTCCGTTCAGTTTCAAGTGCAACAAAGCCAACTGCCGATCATCGGTGATTCGAAATGGTAAGTATTTCTGTATTCTCTAATAACAGTAGCTTATCAATTTGTGTTCATCGATCTGTGTGTTTTTGCTGCTTTGCGCGACTGTAAATACGTTGCTGGACCTAATTTCTACAGTATCGAAATCGTTAAATGAAATTCACTGGTTAGATTACAAATTTTGAGTTCTTTTGGTGGAAGTTTTTCAGTGATTGATTTATTCTTTTTTTGTGAAGTTCTTTTGTACTCCGATTAAGGTTAATATCGCAGTTTAACATCAATGAATTCATGTATTGATTGTTTTTCATTCGGCTGGACACATGTGAATATGTTGCTGGATCTGATTCGCAGTTTCGAAATCCTGAAATGGAGTTTACCAGCTCCATTATAATTTTTCAGATTTCTTGGTGGAATTGTTTCTGTAATTGATGTATATATTCTAGTGAAGTTAGTTTTTGGCTCTGATTATGGTAGACACCACAGTTTAACATCATTTTTGAATATACATATGTGTTTGTATTTGTACAGAGGAAAGAGTTATGTAGTTTACTGCATTAGATACAGTGTAGGAAGTGCTTCCGTAGCTTCAATTAGTCTGCTCTCTTTGTTGTCTGATTCATATAAGACGAGGTTTACTCTTATAGTTCAGTATCTGGCTCGTGCTACTGGTGTTTGAGAGCTGGTGTTGTAATTAGTCAGGTGACTGTACGGATTGTTTTGCTATTTTATTTGTTCTTCAATTTTCATGTAATCCTTTTTTTGGCTCTTTGCATAATGTAGCTGTGGTTTATGCAAGTAACTATCTCAACAGAACAGGATGTTTGGAACTCTATCACGCTGAGATAGCTATTAGGCTTGATAATTTAAATGAATGTAGTTTGTTAGCATTGGAAGTTGGAAAAAATAAGGTGTAAATCATGTAGATCTAGAAGTCTAATTTGAACTCTGAATTCTATTGAATCCAATTTGATTGAAGTATGTTGCATTGATGCATATGCATTTTGTGATATTCAATATTCAACTCCTGTTTTTTATGATACAGTCGAAGAAAAGAGGTCTTTCCTTGGATGAGAAACGAGAGAAAATGCTACAGATCTTTTATGATTCACAAGGTTTCTTCCTTGTAAGTATACTAGTTATACCTTTGATTTTTGCTAGAAATCATTCAAAATAACGATGGAGATCAATGACATTTAATTCAACTAGTGGTTTTAGTATTGGTGCATATTTAATGTCAGTCACATTCAGGTATTGAAAACAACAACTTCCTACGTTTTATTTCATTCTTTTACCCAGTTATAGCGACTTATTTCACTGGAACCCGATTCTATCATGAAATCTGCTACTTTTGGAGAAATTTAGCATCATCCTGCTTATTCTTTATGTATCTATTATGCTTTGCACCAATGTTCATCTGTGGATTGATAAGAATGCCTATTTAAGGGTTTAGTCTGTGTTTGTTAAATCTTTGGCACCATTTATGCTAATCAAATTTAGAAGGGGATCTTTTAGATGTTTTACCGGAGATCTCAAAAGTTTTGAAGTAGCTGAAAGGTTCTTGTTTGACACTGGCCTGTGATATTTTTAACCAGATAATTATCAGATAGTCAGAAAGAAACAGTCGCATCTTCTCTTAGTTGTATTCTCCTGTATAAAACTGGAGATACCTCAATGACCAGGCTATTCTTGTGGTGTCTGTTTTTATGTCTTCAAGAATGAGTCTCACCTTGCCTCATCCACCAAACTCTTTTCATATATAGTTGTTTTTATCCTGTTCTTTCTGACTCTCACCATCCATGAGAAGAACACATGTTGCCTTCTGGAATAGGTTCAACATCTTTCAATTACTACTGGAGGAGAAATCACATTTTATTTATTTTTAGTGTAATTCTTCCTGCATTACAATCTAATTAGTATTACATTTTTCAATTCCTTGTCATTTCAGCTTAAGGAGCTTGAAAAGTCGGGCCCTAAGAAAGGTGTAATCAGCCAGTCAGTGAAAGACGTTATCCAATCTTTGGTGGATGATGATCTTGTGTTTAAAGACAAGATAGGGACTTCTGTGAGTAATATCTGCTTTGTGTTATAACAGCATCGTCTTTTTAATCCATTGCTGCTAAGCATAAAGTTGATCATCTATATTTTATGTGTTATAAAAGCATCATCCGTGTCCCTCCACAAGTTTAGAATCTCAAGCGTGTTCATTTTTTACAATCAATCACAAGTATGTTAAATGACTTACAAATTCTAGGTATACTTTTGGAGTCTGCCTAGTTGTGCTGGGAACCAGGTAAGTGTTTGGGTTAATTTTTGCACGTGCTTGTCATATTTAAATTCAGATGCTTCATACGTGATGTTCATTCAACCAACAGCTAAGAACTGTCCATAGAAAGCTTGAGACTGATCTCCAGAACAATAATAAGCGGCACACTGAACTTGTTGAACAATGCAAGGCCTTGAAAAAGGGACGTGAAGAATCTGTAAGTATACCAAGTTCTATATGGTCCTCTAGGATAATCTTGACATAATTTTCTATGGATCAGGTTAATTAACAGACTGTGTCTATTTTTCACTTCTGTGGCTTTACTAGGATGCACGAGAAGAGGCCTTGACTGAGCTGAAAGCTATTGAACAGAAACATAAGGAACTTAAGGTCCGTGCCTTTGATGTTTTGGAGCTTGCAAATTTAATATGATATTTAGATAAATATGGGTTAGCATTTTTATTCTGAAAAAATTAAGGTGAGATTATTTTCTCATTCAGGAAGAGTTGATGCAGTATGCTGATAATGATCCTGCTACTATTGAAGCAATGAGTAAGGAACTCTGAGCATACTTTTTAGGCTCCAATAGTATTTACCAGACAATATCTTTTATTATTCAGCTGTCTATCTGCATGCACCAGTATGCTTCTCTTTATAGAATGTGGGTGTTTCCTGATTTGGGAAGTTCTTTTTTGCAGAGAAGGCGATTGAAGTTGCCCATTCAGCAGCTAATAGATGGACAGGTTTGACTGTTCCTGCATTATCCAGTCATTACCTTGTATGCTTCCCTTATTGCTCTCTTTCTTAACTATCATGTGCATTTTCTATACAGATAACATCTTCACATTGAGACAATGGTGTTCCAATAACTTTCCCCAAGCAAAAGAGCAACTTGATCAACTATACAATGAGGTAAGAAGCAAAATCCATCATAAAGAGACATTAATTTGTTTGTATAGGATTGGAACTACTGCTAGATCATGCATCCCTTGGATATATCAGAAGAGGTTTAGAAAGTTAAAGACACTTCGCCATACTTCATATCGATTTTGCTACCATGTCCCTCCACCTTATTTACTAATGTAACACCATCAGTTATTTAAAAAAAAAAATCAATGCAAAATTAGATCAACTCCCTCTACTTGTAAAAAGGAGTTCTCCTCTAACACTTATTATTCCATCCCTCCCACAAGCTCTTGTGGCCACTTACACCTGATCCTAGCCCCCTATAAACCTCTCTTTCTCTTTTATTCTTTCACTGTTTCTTGTTGGGAGCTTTTAAACTTCATTATTATCGCCTTTCTCCATTGAAATTACTAGTTTCAGTTTAAAATGGTTAATTTTTTTGTGCTAAGGTTTAGATCATATTTTCAAATTTGAAAGGTTTTGTGTTACAGACTGAAATAAAGACAAATAATGAAATGATTGGAAGAAACAAACTAAATGCAGATACACTGTTGAATTAGTATTTTCTTGTCTTATGGCAGGTCGGAATAACAGATGACTTCGACTACTTAGAGTTGCCAGCAATGGCTCCTCTTGCAGTTACTGATGGTGATCTTTAATTGCCTGTAAGCTAGTTTGACATATGCTTTCCTTATGTTCTTTTACCTCTTACTATGTTTGTTCAGTCCAGAGGTATAGGAGTTGGTTTTTGCTATAATAAAATTTGAAGGATCTTAAAAGCATTGTCATATATGTAGTCTGGGCAGCTTAATAGCCATAATATTAATTAGCATTATGCATGTGCTAATGTCTATATATCTTATCCTCTCTAGAAAATAGATTTCTCCATAAAAGATTGTAAGTTCAATTCGTCTATTTCCCTTATGATACCTCAGTGGTGAAATGGTAGACATGCTAGACTCAAAATCTCGTGCTACTCAGTGATGAAATGGTAGACATGCTAGACTTAAAATGTCGTGCTACTCAGTGATGAAATGGTAGACATGCTAGACTCAAAATCCGGTGATAAAAAGCGTGGAGGAGGATATAGAAAACTGTTTGTGGATATCATACTAGGTGGGGAGACTTTATTTACATTGTTGGATAGATAGGTGTCATTTCACCCTGACAGTAAAGTACTTTTTATGTAATATTAAATTAATCCGTCAATTTGGGGGATTGGAACTAATGATTAATGGTTGAATTGAAGTCTCAATAATTGAAATAAAGTCCCAACAACGGTTATTAGCCAGCTAAAAAAACGTCAAAAAAGGAACGACCAACTCTATTTTAAAATTTGAAAAAAATAAGGAAATAATATATAGGACAAACTTTCATGTTTGGCAAGTGGCAAAGTGGGGAAGGAATTTTCATTAATTGGAATAGGTCCACAAATTATTTCTTGATACTGTACACCTTAAAACAATCTGTACTCATAACGTGCATTAAATCTCAACCTTACAGCTGTCCCTTTATTAACGGCTAATAAAAAACTTATTAATTATTGAATCCTCTTTAAATTGGAAAGAAATATAATTTGACAGAGTGTATACTGAGTGGAGATCCTTTACAACCAAAATTTCATAAAATAATAAAGGAAGTTAATAAGGTATTAAGAATTCCCTTCCCTATTTATAAAACCCCAACTTTTCTTTTCTAGTGTAAACAAAACATTGAAAGAGTCTCAACTCTCAAAAGGAAGAAAAAAATGGAGGTGTTGAGACTCTGTTTAATGGCTATTTTTGGTTTGGTTATGGCTTTGGTTATTCCTTCTATCAATGCTCAAGTACCTGCTCCTGCTCCTGCTCCTACAAGTGATGGTAAGTTCTTTCTTCACCCCCTCCCCCTCGGGGTTTAATATCTATATTGAAGCTTGACTAGAACTCGAACAAACACGAAACCTCTGATTAAGGAAATTCCGTTGTATCATGTTCTTTTATTTGAGGTTTAATAATAATGTATGAATGAACAATTCTTGATTGATAAATAGATCTACTTATGTATGTATAGTATATAAGAGTTAAAAGACATGTTGTAATGTATATAATACATACATTGCCTATACACCTTTTTTATATGGTATGGTATATAGTTGATTAATTTAGATTCGTATAAATAGGCTTATGAAGGGATAACATGCTCACTATTAATGAATTTTCATTCTCAAATTTCGAATTTAGTACTTCTTATTAAAGATGTAGAAAATTCGACTAATTTGGATTTGTTTTGAGTGGCATGTGAAGGGAGAAAGTGTTCTTCATATATTCTTTGTTGTTTTGTTTTGAACTCGAATCTTTTAGTTAAAGATATCTACATCTTTGTTGTCATTGTATGTTTACAAGATTAGGTTTCATTAGCATAAATTGAATTTTTTTAAATATAAGCTTTTGTATTTTTTGGTATACTTTTTATATATACATTCATTATATTTTTTTTCAAAAATGCAAATAAGCTAAATGTGGTTTTATTGATTTGATTTTTGCAGGAGTTGCAATTGACCAAGGTATAGCTTATGTGCTAATGTTGGTTGCTTTGGCAGTTACTTATATGATTCATTAAGCAATGTGATACAGCATCCATTGCAGTTTTTTTTTTCTTATTATTTTTCTGGTTGTGATTAATTTTTTAAAGAAAATTAATTTCATTCTCTTGTATTCTTTTTAGAGGTTGAAATTCTCTATTTTCTTTTATTCAATGATAAAATCGTAGAAATTCTTTATATCTTTCCTCTCTTTTCCATTGTATATGTTCTTTTTATTTGTTTATGCATTGTCCTATTTGGAGTCTAGATTTTTACGAAGGATATATAAATGTATCGAAGCAACCACTAAAAAAAATGCATGTCTATTGATCACATTAAAGAAGAGTAGCTCTAACCTTGTTTGCAATTTACTAGGGAAAAGAAGAGTTGTATAATAATATCAGAAAATTATGATCAAAGAGTTCATTAATCATTACTAATCAATCAAAAACAAATTCCTACAAGTCTTTTTTAGATTAAAAAAATTGACTTTTTCCAATGAATTAGATAAAATTTGTCTCGAATAAGAAATGTTTGATCAATTTTTATAAATGTCGTTGTCAAAATGACAGTTATACGAAAAATATTGGCAAAGACACGTCAAATAAATAAAAACCTATGTTATTCAAATTCTTAAAAAAATATTGTGAAAAATATTTTTAAAATAGTACATTTTAAACCATGTATTTTAGAACGTTGCTCTTTAATAATTCACATGATATTTTATATCATTTCTCGATTTGTGCATTGTCAAACATTAATGGCAAGGGGCCCACTGGCGGACTAGAATTTTCATTCAGAAGGTTTGAAAAATAAAAAATATAAACGTGTAAAATTAGTCTTTCGGAATGGGCCTTTTGAATTTTGTTGGGTTTAAAATCACAATTTTGCCATGTTTTTAAAATAAAAAATGCAAGAAAAAACATAACTGCTTTTTTTAAACAAAAATAAATTGAAACTATTGGTTGCCATTGAGTCATCTATTTTTATTTGTTATTAAGGGAGTTCAAAATATATGTATCTACAAAAATACAAAAAATTTATCATATATATTGTATATTTTTTTGCCAAGAATGTTCGGGTGAACACCGAGACCCAACATGGGTCCGCCCATGGCAAGGGCCATGGTAACAACATCACTAAAACAAAAATAGAATAAAGTTTTGTATGAGCATGGACCACAAATGGTAATGTTCTCAAAAAAATCTCAATTTTCTACAACAAATTTATGTATACAATGATCCTTACAGATATCTAAAGATATGTGAAAGCAACAATATATGTTTTTCGTATTTTTCGAAAATGATATTAGGTGCATTTTAAATTCTTTAAAATAAATGTAGTTTTGTAGAATCTGATAGGAATATAACAATATTAAAATAATAATTATATCTCTCTTAACAAATTTATTTTTTCCTAAACCGAAATGCCACTTGTGAAACTTTATTTTTTTCCTACTCAACTAATCATTTCTTTTTATTTTAGTAAATTTATTTTCTCAAAACACATACTTTTCTTGATATTTTTCATCAATAAAACATGAAATATTGCAAAATATCTCTTCTTAATTTAGTTGTTTTTGTTTTCTATTCAATGTCTAAGTACCCATATTAAATTCATGTGCTACAAGTAGAGATGTTAAAATGGACTGACCCAATCCTAACGGGCTAGAAAGTTATATGGGTTAGACGGACTGACCCTTTTAGTTAAGTAAAAATTAGGCAAATGACATACTGTAAATGATAAATTACATTCTATCCCTATAATATTGATATTTACCAAAAATCCCTTATTTTTAAGAATTCTGGATACTTTATAAAATAGAAATGATACTTAAATATAAATGACTGAATATTTTTTTTCTATAACTGTTATAGCTAAAATTTGAGTATCTTTTCATGTGTTGGACATGAAATTAATGTATCAAAGAAATATATTTTAAATTTAATATTTCGTTTATATATATAGTTTCAATTAGTATTTTGTAAGTATCATGTTAACCTGTTTTTTTATATGTTAGTATAAGATGAGTTGTATTAAGTATCTTTTCAATCTTATCATGATTTTTGAATATATTTGTTAGTATGTTCAATTAATTTTATTAAGTATCATTTTTTGGTGATCATGATAAAATGATTCTTTGTTTTATTTTTACTTATATTTCGTATATATTAAGGTATCAAATAATAGTATATGTGTATCATACTGTCATATATCTGTTATTTAAGTATCATATTATATGAATTATTGATAAGTATATAAAAATTAAAGTATCTAATTTAAATTGTGAATTTGAGTATCTTTTTATGTGTTGGACATGAAATTTAATGTATAAAATTAATTAGTATCATTTGGGATAAAAAGGGATTTTTGTAATTTAATAAATCAGTAGGGAATTAATGAAATTAAATAAATTAAAGTAGTGTATTTTAGTAATTTTTCCTTTAGTTAAAGGGCCAATAAAAATAACAACCCAACCCAGCTCTAAGCGGACCACGGATTAGGACGGGTTGACCCTTCAATAAAAAAAATAAACAATATTACTCTCTTAGAAGGATTAGAGAATTGAATGTTGACGTCTACGAACAGGACATCAATATATACAAATTTATTTTCATTTATGAATCACACTTCAGCGAATACTTACAGAAGTATATTCATGAATCTCACACTTCGGTGAATACTAACCAAAATACATAATAATCAATGTAAGATTTAGCGAAAAAATGTTGATCATTCAACAATTCCTTCCACAAAAAACAAGCTAAGACCTGTTTTTTTTTAATGTTTTTATCATATTTATTTATAAAACATTTACAAATAAAACACTACTATATATATATATATATAATATTTTTAGATATTCATAGCTCGTAGGCTGAACTCTGAGGATAGCGGGTTGGCCCTACGAGGCTTGCGGTCCATGTGAGGCAAAAAAACCTCGTTTCTTAATGGGCCAAAAAAATTAGGCCCAACCTTACTGACTTCAAGAGTTGGGTTAGGCCGGCTTTGCGGGTCAAGCCCATTTTGACGGATCTAGCTACAAGCTCATTTGAGTTCACACCAAAACTCGAACATATGATCTTTGATTAAGAGAACAACAATTTCACTCCTGCACCACAACCGCACCGCGTGCAAAACATTTCTAGTGTCCCCTTACCAAACACACCCTTATGGCTAGTTAGCTAGATTCTGATTCTGAATTCCCCAAACTACAAGTAAAAAAGGGGCAAAAAAAAGTAGATTTTTTTTCAAGAACTCAAAAAATTTTCATCCAAATAATTTATCATGGTTTTCTTGAAATGGGTTGTTGCCTTTTCCATTTTATGCAATTTTTTAGCAACACCCACCTTATCAATTTCTTCTATTTTGAACAAAGAGGAGTTGGCAAATATTTCAGTTAATTTCTTGAATCTTGCAAAAAGACCTGAGCTTTTTGATTGGATAGTGAGAATTAGGAGGACTATTCATGAGAATCCTGAGTTGGGGTTTGAGGAATTTGAGACTAGTAAACTTATCAGAAATGAGCTTGATAAAATGGGGATTTTTTACAAGTACCCTGTTGCTGTTACTGGTGTTGTTGGCTTTATTGGAACTGGAAAACCACCCTTTGTTGCTCTTAGAGCTGATATGGATGCTCTTGCTATGCAGGTGTTTTACCAATTACTAGGTTTTTTGTGTGTTTGTATATTCATTTCTTGTTAATGTTTTAGTCATGTTAGTATTTTTTTGTTATTTTGCAATTATATTGGTTTGAGATGAGCTTATTAGAGTGACATGATCTGTGTGGATTGATATAGTTGACACTAACTTGGTGGAAATTGAGGTGTAGTTGTTGTTGTATTCCTTTCTTGTCAATGTCATAGTTATGTTAGTATTTTTTTTTGGTCGGGGATGAGTTTAAATGGAGCGACATGGTATGTGAGGATTCATATAGTTGAGGCTAACTTGGTGGGGATTGAGGCGTAATCGTTGTTGTGTACTTGTATTCCTTTCTTGTCAATGTTTTAGTCGTGTTAGTTATGTTTTTCTTATTTGGCAATTATATTGGCCTGAGATGAGCTTAAATAGAAAGATATGGTATGTGAGGATTCATATTGTTGACACTAACTTGTTGGGGATTGAGGTGTAATCGTTGTTGTATTCCTTTTTGTCAATGTTATAGTCATGTTAGTACTTTGTGTAATTTGGAATTATATTGTCTTGAGTTGAGCTTAAATGGCGTGACATGGTCTGTGAGGATTCATATAGCTGACCTTAACTTGTTAGAGATTATATGTTTTATGTGCATTTCTAATTGTATGTACATATATTCATTTATTGTCAAGGTGTTAGTCAATTTAGTACTTTTTTTTTTGAGTTTGTAATTATGTTGGACTGAGATGAGCGATAATGGAGTGATATGGTTTCTGATGAAGATTCATATAGCTGACCCTAACTTGTTGGAGATTGAGACGGAGTTGTTTTGTATTCCTTTCTTGTCAATGTTTTAGTCATGTTAGTTCTTTTTTTCTTCTTTTGGAATTATATTGGCATGAGATGAGCTTAAATGGGATGACATGGGTTGTGAGGATACGTTTAGTTGACCCTAACTTGTTAAACATTGAAGCGTAATTGTTGTTGTATTCCTTTCATGTCAATGTTTGATAGTTTAGACAAATGACAATGTGATGTTGGTCCGCCTTATCGTATGTGTTGATAATTTGTGGTAGATGTTTGTAACAATATATTTTCTTTTGGGGGGAGGAGAACTCTAGATGTAAAACTCTAACATGTAACTTATTTGTGTTGCACTTTGCCTTCAATATGATGTTGATTGGCGCAGGAGGAAGTGGACTGGGAACACAAGAGTAAAATTCCGGGCAAGATGCATGCTTGTGGACACGATGCCCATGTTGCTATGCTTTTAGGTGCTGCTAAGATTCTTCAAGAGCAGCGCGATGATTTGCAGGTTCATACTGTAGTTCTCTCTCTTAGCTTGGATTGAATGAGGGAAAGTTGCTCAATAGATAAAAGTTCAGTAGTTGCTCTCAGTTACCTTTTGATATATAGAAGTTGTAGATTGTCGATAGTTCAGTTTAGAAGGGTTATCTGGACCTATGTTGCTCGGACTCTTCAAAAATGTTATCAGGTGCGTGTTGGATCCTCCAAAACGGATGCATTATTGGAGAATCCAACATTGGGTGCAGAAGCATTGGGGAGTTCGAGCAGCATAGTTCTAGACGTGAATTTCTTCATTCAACTGACTTGGTCCTCTTGTTACTATGCATTTCAAACTGATTTAAGTGGATTTAGAACGCCTTTGTTAGTCGGATAACTTATACCATAAGCAATAACGCTTATATAGCTTGTTCTGAAGATATTAGTTGTGTGTTCAAGGAGTAGACAGTTGGATCAACATATATGAATAATAACCATGGATGTTTTTTGAGTTGGGAGCCGGGGATTCACTGATCGAATTTTTTGATGGCAGGGAACTGTTCTTTTGGTTTTTCAGCCAGCCGAGGAGGGAGGTGGAGGTGCAAAGAAAATGCTTGAATCTGGGATACTTGACAACGTTGATGCCATCTTCGGTCTGCATATTTCCCCCATGAGTCCTATTGGCACTGTTGCTGCCAGTTCTGGCCCTATCATGGCTGGAAGTGGCTTCTTTGAGGCAGTAATAAAGGGTAAAGGCGGTCATGCCGCGATTCCTCAGCACACTATAGATCCAATATTAGCAGCTTCTAACATCGTAGTTAGTTTACAACACCTTGTTTCGCGGGAAACTGATCCCTTGGATTCACAGGTGCGCGCTCTCACTCTCTAACTCTTTCTCGTTAATCTTAGTATCATGTGAATACCAGCACATGCACATATATCTCAAAACTTGCATATGTACTAGCAGTTGTGCAAAGGTCATTTATGCAACAACTACTACTACACCTCAGTTCCGAGCAAGTTTAGGGTCGTCTATGTGAATCCTTACTGATCATGTTACTCTAACTAAATTCATCTCAAGCCAATATTATATGCAAATGTACCCAAAATGTCTATGTTTTTCTATATTTCCGAAAGGCTATACCACTCCTAGAAAACATTGGACCTACAATAGAAGTACTAACATGCCTAACCATATTCTCGACTAATAATTATCGTCTATATAGATCTTTTTCTTCCACTATATCCTATGGATCGATCCCAAGAAATTGTAGATTCTTCGAGACAATTTCCTTTCATGTGATTTTAGGTTTATAATCCTATTCTTTCGCTAAATTTGCATGGATCCCGAGAAATTGTAGATTCTTCGAGATAACGTCTTTCCATGTGATTTTAGGTTTACCTCGTCCTGTTTTTAACACATTCACTCACCATGGTTTCACACTCACCTACCTGTGCATCGGAAGGTAGACATAGAACATGACCAAATTATCTCAAATGATATCCTATCAATTTATACTCGATATGTTCTACTTAAACCTTCTTGTGAATGTGATCATTTCTAATCTTGTATGACCGCACATTTATCTTAGCATCCTCAAAATTTCTTGGGATCGATGCAGAAGCATTCTCCAAGGACTTTACTTTGACCTTTACAACTTATTTATCGATTACCTCAAAGGCGTATGAATTTGCAGGTTGTTACAGTTGCAAAGTTCAAAGGTGGTGGCGCGTTTAATGTTATACCAGACTCTGTAACAATCGGTGGAACTTTCAGGGCATTCTCAAAAGAAAGCTTCGCGCAACTTAAACAGAGAATCGTAGAGGTATATCTTTTAGTAAGTGAATGCTCAAACTATCATATGATAGTTGAAGATTGTTCCACAAAATGAATGTGGCCATGACTATTGAATGGTAAAAACTCGTTCATATTGTGAAATTCATAGCTCCGTTACTGTTGGAAACAATTTACAGGTTATCACGCGACAGGCTGCTGTTCAAAGGTGCAATGCAACAGTTGATTTTGACACAAAAAACAGGCCGTTTTACCCTGTGACAGTGAATAATAAAGCTTTGCATGAACAATTTCGAAATGTAGCTGGACAGATGCTTGGTATCGACAAGATCATAGCAATGAAACCAACGATGGGGACAGAAGATTTTTCGTTCTTTGCTGAGGCTATTCCTGGATGCTTTTACTTACTTGGAATGGCTGATGAAACTAAAGGACGATTCGAGTCAGGACACTCACCTTTCTACAGAGTCAATGAAGATGTACTTCCATATGGTGTTGCTTTACATGCATCGTTAGCCACGACTTACCTTCTTGAACATCAGTTGAAATCAACCACTCGAGATCAAAATGTTCATGACGAGTTGTAAGGTCCTTACGGATGAAAATAATTTCTGCTACATGCAATCGAGCAGAAGTAGGTTCCTCTCTTTCTATTTACTTGATATCTAAACTTATTCCAAATCAAGTTGGGTGTTAGAGCTAGTTTGGTTGATCATGTCACATAAGTACGACTCTAACTTATTTGGGACTGAGGTATAGTTGTTGTACGTTATAAACATTGAATCCCATTGTGCTTCTTTAAGGGTACTTTACCTATACAGACAATTGAACTGTAAACTAGTTATTTTTGCTTATGCATTTTTTTTTTTTAGCTTAAATATATTGGATAGGGTGAAACATCTCCCAACACCTAAAAATGGTGTTGTATTTGAAGACTCAGATGAATTATGTTGTGAACTTGTACTAGCTTCTTTTTATGATAAATTTATTAGTGTTAATGTTATGAACCAACCACTAAACCAAGATTGCTTCATGTTCACATTACAGTTCCATCATCATAGTTTCTAAATTTCCTAAATAGTTGAGTTTCCAGCATAGCACTAAATATATAGATTGTAAAAGCATGTTCAAATTACAGTTCCAACATCATAGTTTTCCAGCACAGCACTAAAATATATAGATTGTAAAAACATATTCTATCATGTATTATCTGATCTAATAGCATAGAAATAGCAACAAGGGTGACTCCAAGAATCATTAAAATATGAATAGCATAAAACATTCAAGTGATGAATAAAAATGAGAGTAGTATGAAAGACGAAAGGATAAAATTCAATTAATTCTTGCAAAACAGAATGTAATCATCCATCCTACAAACACCAGTAATAAGCTAGTCTTTTCTCATTATGAGGTTTGAGAATCAAAATTTATAAACATCACAAAGATGAAAACTTTTGAAGCAGTAACTTTTCTCAACCTAAAATAACTAAAGTCGTCGTCATCTACTTCTCGGAAGAGTTTGGTCCTCTCTTCTTTCCAAAGCCAACAACTGCACGCAGATATAAGCAGCATTCAGTAAGAAACAAATTCCATATGTCAATAAGAGAAGCTTCAAAAAGTTACTTACCAACCAAAATAAAGGGCACATACAGTACCAAGTATTGACCAAATACAGATAAAAGGTTTAACACAGAAGAAACATCACAGCCCCCTTGTTTATTGAAATACAACAGATTCAATGCTAGGAACATACAATTATGAGAAGAGAAATAGGAAACCTTAAATTAAACAGCACAGATACTTTACTGAAGATCTGCAATCAGAACTCTACTTAGTAGCAGATGCAAGAAAAAATAAGGTGGATTTGGGAGGATATCCTATGAGGTAAAATTTCCCTGGAACTTTCATAACCAGCATAATACAAGCATAATTAGTATACTTGAGTATATGCACATCTAAGGAGGTACATAAGCAATTTGTACACATTTAATCTCTGAGCATCATTGTGTATGTCTACAGGTGTTAACAGTTACATTACTTGCTTCTTTAAAAGAAGAAACGAATTAGTACATCGCTGTTGTCAAGATCATATACTTTAGGAAACAGATAAAGCTCAAACTAAACCACATAGATATTAATATTATGTATAATTAAGATTCGACTGTCCCAAAAGTAGAAGTAGATTTCTTAATTGCAAAGATTCAAATTCAAAGAGGTGAAATTTTATTTCATTCAGAACCTACATGCACCAGCAAAGCTACTTTTACAGCAATGCACAATCTTGCATACTCTAGAATATGGATCATACACAAGTGATTTGTACACACACACACACAATCTATGTATAATTGTCAATGACTACAGTTTGTTTCACAGATCAAATCTTGTTTAAACTTCCCCTAATCCTGAAAAGGAGTGCTAATGTCAACTAATATATATTTGCCAAATTCATGTATAAGATGAAGACCATAGAAACAATAATTATAAACTAGAAGGTACTGTATATCAATGAGCATCAACAAAACTAAAACTATCTCCGGACAAAAGATACAAACTTGGTTAAAGGCATAAACTTTACTGCTTTTGCTTGCATATGCATAAATTCAATTAGGTTATACTTGCATATATAATTCAAGCATATACGGCAGTAAACATACAGCCTCCATAAAGTGAAACAACAAAAGGAAAGCAATGTTACCAGCAGTGACGAATCTGCGATTGTATTGCATACGCTTGTGTGCACGTCCTCTTGGCTTCTTCTTCTTATCCTGCTTTGCAACCTTTGGTGTTTGCCCCCTAACCTTACCGGCACGAGCAAGTGATCCGTGAACCTTACCTACAATTAACAAAATCAAAACCTACAAATTAATTCCGTATTCAACTACTAATACAATTCAACTGTCTTTGCTTCCCTTAATCCACTCTACGTGACAAATTTAAGATAACAAGATTCAAAATTCTGACTTTATATCTTAAAACTCCATACACAGAGACAGTGAAATTGGCTATATGATATTCTATGTGGATGAAGATCCAGTAATTATAGTTCCATTCTACTACGGAATAATTGTACCTATTCTGAGAAAATAATGGCAAAAATTGAAAAAACTGGCAGTACAGAGACAAGTATTTAAGAGTCACCGGAGCTTACCCATGGTTGATTTCTGAGTCGCCGGTCGTCGGAGAAGCTGCTAATCGTTTGGGAGCTGCGGAAGTTGAAATTCTAGGGTTAGGGTTTTTGGGAGAGTTATATTTATAGGGAAGTTTTTAATGCGTGAAACTGTACTGGGCCTTTGTTGTGAAAATTTGGGCCTCCGGTAAAGAGTCCAAACGATGACCCGATCCAATTGGGAAACTAATCGCCCGATCCACCGAAAATAATTACATGTATAATTCCAATTGCAAAGTTTCAAAATTCTCATTGTTGTCGGATACATTATTTGGTTATCTAATACATAGCAAATGATACGTTATCTAATGGAAGGGTTGTATTCGAGAAAAATATAGATGTATCCGATGGATAGAGATGTGTTCGAGAGGATAGAGATGTAATCGAGAGGGCATAGGAATGTATTCGAGAGAGGATAGAGATGTATGTGAGAATAGGTTGTTTATGGTTATGGTTGAAAATCAAACCAAACTGCAATTTGAACCAAGTGATTGAGAAACCTCATATTTGTATGGTTTGATTAGGTTTGGTTTTAAATTTTGAAAACTGATACTATTTGGTTTGATTTTGGTTTCATTGAAAAAACGCAAAAATCACTTAATCAAGTTGAGAAATTTTATATATATAATTTTATAATTATTATATACTATTCATGAGTAAAATATAAATATTTTGTTAAATAATAATTAATTTTAAGCCTTTAGTTGTTTTTTAAGCACAACTGCTAAAATCCTAAGAGCAAGTCCATCAAAATCTATTATTTTATTCTTACCTATCATAGTTCACATCAGATATGACTGAATCACTTTGTTCGTGTAATATTAACCTAGTGTTATTTAATTGAATCCTATTTGCTTTTCGATGAAATTTTCATGTATTAGGTGTCTAAGTCTATCGAGATGGTATGCCCTCAATAAATTTATTATTTTCATACCAAAATATAATAAAACGAACCAAATCGATGGTTTTTTTTTCATTTCGTTTGATTTGATTTTTGAAATATAAAAATTAAGTAAATTGGTTTGCTTTGGTTTTAACCAATAATCGATTCAAACTGAATCATGAACTCCTATATCTGAGAGGGGATAGAAATGTATGTGAGAGGATAGAGATGTATCCTTGAGGGGGTAGGACGTATCCGAGAGGGAATGAAATGTGTCCGAGAGAGGATTTTGTAATTGTTAAAAAACGATAATTTTTTTAGAGATCATGATATCTTATATTATGTATTTGTATAAATTTTTCTAATTACATTGCTAATAAAATATACAAAATCACATTGGCTATTTTATTTATTTTAATATATGGCTATTTATGTTAATTGCTCCTTTCTCTCTCTCTCCTTCATTTTTTGTTAGATTTGTAATTTATATATTTGGTCTTATAGAGCATAGTTAATTCTCAAATACTATTTTCTGGTTCTAAATGTTTGATGTAATTTTTGTTGACATATTTGTAATTAGTCCTGTTTTTTTATGTTCAAGAGTTGAGATGTATTAAAATTTTATACTTTATTGATTTTGATAAAAAAGAACTACATATATTGATAGTTATAAAATAAAATTGATGTTTTCGTATTTTATTACTATTATGAAATAAGTCTAGCCTGATGTGAATATTAGAGTTACGAATATATTTATTCAATAGAGCCTGAATAATTTGGGATCCGAATTGAAAAGTGAATGTAAAAACGATTCTATCCGAAAGACTAGTGATATGTGATTTAGGAATTATACAAATTATTGAGAAAAATATCTAATCCTCTCATCCCATTTCTTTCGGTCTATGCTTACCATCTCCCTTCTAGTTATATTTTACAATAGTTTTCATTGGTAGTTTTCTTTTTCATTGTAACTTCGAGTCTACTGATTAAAATTTTTGAAACGCCACATTTTGCCCTTTATAAATCTCACATCTCTATCTCTCTTTTATAAATAGATATTTGCAATCGTATATCATCGATCACCACAAACATTACCACATAATCAAATTCGAAAAATGATAAATAATAAATAATATATTTAAACTAATATCTCTTTTTTATAAATAGATGTTTACGATCGTATATCATCGATCACCACAAACATTACCACATAATCAAATTTGAATAATGATAAATCATAAATAATATATTTAAACTAATATCTCTTTTTTATAAATAGATATTTGCAATCGTATATCACCGGTCACTCACCGGTCACCACAAACATTACCACATAATCAAAATCGAAGAACGATAAATAATAAATATTATATTTAAACTAACATTACAAGACAATACGTGGCCACGTAAAACATCCAAACAAGTTACTAGACGTGTCACACTTATATTAGCAAACCACATCATCTTACGGTAGATCCTATATATAGGATATCTTTCCCCAAATCGGTAAAAAAAAAAATACTTAGCAAAAAAAAAAACAAACGAACAGTTAATTAAAAAAACTAAATTAGTTTTAATTAGAGACCGGAGAGGAAGAAGGTACGGCACCGGAAAATGGATTTGTTGCCGGCGGAATCATCGCCGATATTGCCGAAGAAGCACAGATTTCGTTCACTGAAGCTTGTAAATGTGAATATGGATGAAGTATTATCGGAAACGCCGCAAGGGGTTGAATACGGGAAGCTCGAAAACGGGCTAACATACTATGTCCGATCCAATTCTAAACCGAAAATGAGAGCTGCACTTGCACTTGCTGTTAAAGCTGGGTATGCCTTGAAATACCTATTTATATTGTTTGTTTCTACAATTGTGTGATATATATTGTGATTGATTTGTGAATTTTGACTGTACACTGATTTTTTTTGTGATAAGAGTATCGTGTAAGTTTTATTGTGTTTGTATGTTTGTGTTATTCCATGTTGAATGAGAGGATTGTGTTGCACCATGAAAATTGAACAATTTTTCTAGCAATACCAGTCCCTTTTGATTTTGATAAACGTGGTGTATGTGCCAGTTCTGGTTCACCTCTACTAATTCCACAAAATACCTGTCATGTTCCACCAATAATAGGTTCTAGATACCAGATAACTATGTCCATCAAGGATAGGATAGATGGTCTTGATAGGATAGATGGAAAGAGTGGCAACACCAATGAACAATAGATTGAATCAAGTTATGTAAACTGACATTGTAAATTAATTGTACTTTGAGAATAGGGTTAACTTACTATGTCTGATCCAATTCTAAACTCAAAATGAGTACTGCACTTGCTCTTGCTGTGAACGCTGGGTATGTCCAATTTTTTTTTTTTTAAAAAAGTACCCTTTATGTTGTTAATTTGATTTTATTAATCCATTTTAGTTTGTTTTTACAATTGTATAATCCTTTTATGTTCATGCATTGTGAGTAATTTGTGTTTTTATCGTACACTAGTTTGACCCTTTCTGATTCCCTCACCCAATCGATAGTGTCTTGTGCAAGTTTACTGTGTTTTTCTGGTTATTTTACTCAAGTGTTGATCATGTGGGGGCTGGTAGCAGCAAGAAAATTGAACAGTTGTCTAGCAAAGCCAACCCTGATTAACAATACTTTGATTGGATTAAGTCATGTATACTGACTTGTAAATAATTTTACTTCAAGAAATTCTTACTTATCTATCCATCTCTGAGATATTTGTATTTTTTTAAATTCAATGGATACACAAACAATAGAGCTTTCACTTGTTCAAATACTAGCAGTTAAGGTGAAGCAGGGTGCTTTCTCGATCTAGCTAAAAGGATGTGACAATATGCAAAGACAAAATGCGTCGCCTTATAGAAATTCCACCCTCCCTTTCAGTTTATTTGTTTTACTTTCTTTTTAGTCCATTTAAAATGGACGTCTCTTTTATTTTTTGGCAACTCTTTAAATTTCACCATTCCGCATTGCATGTTTAAGACCACAAGATTAGATGACATTTTGATACTTTCTATATATCTCTAACAAGACACAAGACTCAAAAATCTTCTTTACTTTCTTAAACTTCGTGCCAAATCAAAATCATACAAATGAATTTAAACGAAGGGAGTAATAGGTTTAGCTTGCGTTTGGACATGCAATATGAATTCATGATTTCAAATCTCAAAGTCTCCTAAAAACATGTTTTGTAATTCCAAATTATGATGCCCCCAAGGCCTAGCTTGAGTGGCTAAAGGTGGAGGATTTGTGGCTTAGGTCGCAGGTTCAAGCCCCACACCACGCAAATCGAAGCCTGGTATTTAAGTGGAGAAGGGTAGAGGAGCGGACCCATTATCCACAGAGCTTAGAAGGTTGTGATTTGGTCCAAAAGGCGTGCGCGTGTCACAAACGGATTTCTCGGTTATCAAAAATAAAATAAAATTCCAAATCATTATTTCAATTTTTTTAAAGGTGTAACTTGACCCATTAGTCTATATTTTGTAAAAAATAAGACATCATTTTTTTTTTTGCAAAAAAAGACTCATGCTTGGTATGAAGAAATTGTCCGTACCTTGTGTAAGGATGGATTATATTAAAGAATAACTAGTTACTAATATTGTTGACTAGCGGATTTGTATAAAATTATGTTTATTTGGAAGTTTGTAATCACACACATTTATTTATAAAGTAACATATACGATTTATCAATGATGCACCTTAGGATATTACGATACTTTGTTTATGAACTATGATTTTTATCTGGTAAGATTGTATAAGAATTGGAAAAATTTAGATAGTTTTTCAAAACTTGTGGGTTTTCATGCTTATGAGAAAAATGCAACTTACAAAATCTGAATTACATGTCCAAACAAAACTTCAACTTCAAATCAATCTGATTTCAAATTCCCAATCTGATTTCAAATCACGATTCCATATTGCAGGTCCAGATAGGCCCTTATAATCTAATTGGACTAAAGAAAAAGATGTTTTTGAGTTGCCTGATAGTTTTTTCTTCTTCTCGATTAGTCTAAAATAATTTGGTTTACCTTTTTTAAAAAAAGATTATAGATCTAATAACATAATAAAGTAAAATTCATTTGTGCAGTCAGTATACAAAATGTCAGGCTTATTGAATTCTTGCTATCTCAGCAGAGCATAAAGTCAACTGCTTTTACTGCTTCGAGACTCTTTTTCTTTTGGGCTAAGATGAGAAAGAGCTTTCGAAGTATTTATGTTATGAGTAATGGGCTAAGATTTTATGATTATTGGTAAATTAGCTCCAGATAATGGTTAAACAATAAACTCTAGACCTTTGCAACTTTCTTCATTGTTTGCTCAATCATTTCGTATTACTCTGGCACAACAAGAAACAAGACCTTTTGGTTGTTAAATCACATGTAAATCATGCTCATAGAGCAAAACTCAACCTAGATAATGGAGAAGTTGCATATCCTACATTGGTTCAAACTTCCTTTCAAATTTTCTGACTTCCAATTCTTTTTGTAATCTTTCAAATATTAACTCATTCTGGTGCTTCCATCAACTCCAATTCTTTTTGTAATCTTGCAAAACTTGCACATTGGTTTGACTCCAACTTTGCTTCATTGTTGCCTAACTAGTCAGTGTTTTCTTCCTTTATGATAGCTGACGTGCTATTTGTTTTGATAAGAGATAGTTGACGTGCTAATTAAGTTCAAGGTCTTAATCCTTTGCAGCTCAGTTTTAGAAGAAGAGGAAGAACGCGGAGTTGCTCACATAGTTGAGCATCTTGCTTTTAGTGCCACAGAGAAATACACAAATCACGATATTGTCAAGTTTCTAGAGAGCATTGGGGCAGAATTTGGTGCTTGTCAGAATGCAGTGACTTCTGCCGATGAAACTGTTTATGAGCTATTTGTCCCTGTAGACAAACCTGAACTATTGTCTCAGGCGATCTCGGTGTTGGCTGAGTTCAGTTCAGAGGTGCATACAGTGCCTTTCTAATGGTATCATGTAGATCATATCAAGTTTTCTTATTAAACTTTGCTATATGTAGGTCAGAGTGTCACCGGATGACTTGGAAAAGGAAAGAGGAGCAGTAATGGAAGAGTATAGAGGAACCAGGAATGCCAATGGAAGGATGCAGGATGCACACTGGGTTCTCATGATGGAAGGTTCAAAGGTAACATTTCTAGCTCTTCCTGACTTCTTATCAGTTCCACTTGTCCTTTTCTCCACCCATAGACAGTATTGTTTCTTTGAATGCACTTTACTTTCTAGAGAGAAACCTTAAGCACAGTAAGATGGCTAGTTATATATTATTCTATAACAAGATGGAAATGGTCTTTATATAAAGCTATGAGTTGTTTTCTTTTCAACTTTTTTTTTTAATTACTATTATTTTTTAATAAGAAAACAATGCTATGAGCTGTTGTCTTTTTATTTTTATTTTTATTTGGTTTTGGGACTAGCATTGTGTATGAGTTGACATACTCATGAATATACCATAAATTATTGAAAGAGCTAATATCTTGTCTTCCATTGCTGATTTTAAACATGTTGTTGAAGTTATTTCCTCAACTGACTGCTCTCATCCTGAACTCCTTATTTATTAGTATGCTGAGCGGCTGCCTATTGGACTGGAAAGGGTGATCCGAACAGTTTCTCCTCAGATAGTAAAGCAATTTTACAGGAAGTGGTACCATCTGCAAAATATGGCCGTGATTGCTGTTGGGGACTTTCCTGATACGCAGGTTCGTACACTGTTATTGTCTCCTACCGGAAATATTTCATACTTCCCTTTTCTCTGTCCCAATCATCTGATTTATTTCCATCAATGACAATATCAATCATGAATTCATGTTGAAACTATTGAAGTGATATATAGATCTATATATATTTCTAAATTGCTCGACATCATAAATAATTCAAAATCATTTCTCAGTTTCTGACATATCCAACGGGGATAAATAAAACTTGCTATCTAATCCTAAACCACTGCCCACAACTTTAGTGGATCGACTCATAACTGAGATGGACTTACCTAGATCTAATCTTTACATAAAGTCTTGCAATTAGACATTATCAACCATATTGATCATTTGCCTTTCATTTTGACAGAGTGTTGTTGAGTTGATAAAAACTCACTTTGGACAGAAGATTTCAGCAGTTGATCCTCCTCTTATACCTTACTTTTCGGTTCCATCACACGATGAGACACGATTTTCATGCTTTGTGGAATCTGAGGCAGCTGGGGTTAGTAATCTGCAAATCTTTCATCAGTCACAGTAGATACATTGTGCCTTCATGCTGCTCTGGGTCTAATACGTTTCTTTTGAAATGGCTTGTAACAGTCGGCAGTGATGATCAGTTGCAAAATGCCTGTGGAAGAGCTCAAGACAGTGAAAGATTACCGGGAATTGCTCACTGAATCCATGTTTTTTCATGCTTTAAACCAGAGATTTTTTAAAATATCTCGTAACAAAGATCCTCCTTATTATTCTTGCTCGGCTGCAGCTGATATCCTTGTCCGTCCAGTTAAGGCCTATATAATGACATCATCCTGTAAAGAGAAGGGTACTGTTGAGGCCTTAGAATCAATGTTGACAGAGGTTTGTTTCCAAATCCTTTCGAATTATGTTCTGCTTTCTAGTTGTTTCTAATACCTTGTTTCCAGGTTGCTAGAGTAAGAATTCATGGTTTTTCTGAACGTGAAATATCTGTTGTTCGGGCTCTGCTGATGTCAGAGATTGAGTCTGCATATTTGGAGCGAGATCAAATGCAATCAACCAGTTTACGCGATGAATATTTGCAGGTGCATCTAATTACTTCCCTTCCTTTCTTTCAAGTTGCTTTGCCACAAACCTCTTCAATTGGGTGAATCTCAAGTGATTTTGTTTTTTCTGTGTAGCATTTTCTTCGAAATGAACCTGTTGTTGGGATTGAGTATGAGGCACAGCTCCAGAAAACTCTTCTTCCTCGTGAGTGTCTGCTAGTATTTCACTTTTGTTTATGAGTTCTTATATATTTCTGAAACAACATTGTATTTAGGAGGGAAAAGATGGAATGAAAGAGAATCTTGTTCTCATTTCACCTGCTGGAGGGGATATTAGTATTGCTAAATCTTTTTTGATTGAATAGATATATCAGCATCTGAGGTGTCCAAATACTCTGAGAAATTTCGGACTTCAACTAGCTGTGTTGTAAAAACAATTGAGCCCCGAGCAACTGCTGCAGTGGATGATTTAAAAGCTGTTGTAATGAAGATTAATTCTCTTGAAAGAGAAAAAAGTCTTCCTCCTTGGGATGATGAAAACATCCCAGAAGAAATTGTCTGTGCAAAACCGGATCCAGGGTAAACTATATCACGTTTAACTTTCGTAATCTCTTATACCTAGTACCAGTTCTGCATACATAACAGACAGAGTCTCGCTACTCATTATATTGTTTATATGTGGGCTACTGTTTTATAAAATTTAGAAATGCAGTTCATCTGTGTTTATGCCTTTATATTTTGCTTAGACACTTGTGATGTGATCTTCAAGGCAATGCATCATTCTTAGCAGATGTCCTTGATAACTTCTTCTCTGGTACTATTTGCTATTCTGTTACCAACAGCAACAACATACCCAGTGTAATCTCACAAAATGGGGTCAAGGGAGGGTAGTGCATACACAAACTATACCGCTACTTCTGAGGTGGAGAAGTTGTTTCAGATAGACCCTCAGCTCAATAAGAAGCAGATAGTAATGGAAGGACAAGAATCAACAAATAGTAACAAAAACAACGATAGTAAAAGAACAATACCACAACAAAATAATACGACAGTCGAAGTACGGGAAACAACAAATACTAACAGAAATGGAAGGACAAGAAACTACAAGAGTAATACTACGACTACTAACGACCAATGCACTCTTACCTAGTAACTGGCTATGACTTCCACGCTAACTGGATTCTGGAGTAAAATCTATTTTCTTTTATCAAACGAGGATGTCAAAGAGAACAGTTAAGCCTGACCTACCCCTTAAAAATAATAGAAGAACAATTGAGCTTGTGCAATGAGCTACTGTACCGTCCATAGTATATTGAAGGCAAAATTGAAAAGTGCGTTCATATTATTGATAACCTCACTTGTGGCATTTCACTGGGTATGTTGTTGTTCATACTATTGATTATTACTTCATTGTCAGCAATACTTTGCATTCTCAGAGATAAAAGACCAAAAAGAAGATATTTTTTGTTCCACCTATATCTAAAGAAAATACCCTAGGATGATAAATACCTGCGGACAAAGCAACACTGTCTGGATGATTTTCTCTGGGAAGACAATTTGCCCACATTAACTTAGTAGGCTGTTGTTTAAGCACCTTCTGTCACTCCAACATTTCCTTAGACTTGGTCATCAAGTTTACAGATTTGCTCTCCTAAAAGAGAAGCAATCATGTGGAAGTTGCAGTCTCATTCTTGCCATGATATATGCTGAAACTGATCCTAGTTTCTTTTTTCAGGCATATAATAGAGCAGCTTGAATATCCCAACATTGGAGCCACTGAGTTGATTTTAACGAATGGAATGCGAGTTTGCTATAAATCTACTGACTTCCTTGATGACCAGGTAAATTTTCGCACAGAGTAAGCTGGAGACTTTTAATGAGTTCTCTATTCAAGGGTCTCCATGTCTTATTTCTCTTTGGAGATGAAGTCTTCTTGTCAACCTTCCTTGGGGTGCTGTCATAGACTAGTGAATGGATGTCGCGGATAGTCGTTCTTGTCATTGAAATGGTAGTTTGGTAAAAATGTACCTTATGGATGCTCATGAAACATATGCAGCACTGTTTTTGCTCAGTAACATGCCATTGCAGATTATTAAGTTTTTTATTTCTTTATAGTTACTAGAGCATTGCTTCTTCTTTCTTTACCAAGCCAATATCTCCATCCCAAGATTCCCGTGAGTTGTTAAATCTAGCTCTCACTGCTCATTAAAGGGATTCATTTTAAAAGAAGATACCTCTTGGAATAGTAACTCTGGGAACACATTTTTTTTTGAGTCCAAGTTGATGTGGTACTCGTTATTCCTATTAACATCTTGTTTAAATAGGTTTTATTCACAGGGTTCTCATATGGGGGTTTGTCTGAACTCCCTGAGAATGAATACTTTTCATGTTCAATGGGTTCAACCATTGCTGGAGAAATTGGTATATTTGGTTACAGACCATCAGTCCTCATGGATATGCTTGCTGGAAAAAGAGCTGAAGTTGGTACAAAACTTGGAGCATATATGAGAACTTTTTCTGGTGATTGTTCACCTTCAGACTTAGAAACTGCATTGCAGGTCAGACCATTTTCTTGAAGTGCACATGGCATCTATTTTGTTATCATGTATCTCTCTCTCTCTACATATATGTGTCATTCTAAATTTATGTATATTACATAAGAAAACAAAAGTCATGCAGGACTAAATGATAAACCTTCCATCTCAGTTGTCTGAAGGATAAATCCTGACAAATTCAGATTAGTTGGTTGGACCTAGAAAGTATTGAGCAGGAGTTTGAAGATTCATAATGATTCCTTATGATCCTTTGCAGATGATTCATGAAGATTTCTATTCAAAGAGTAGTTATAAAATTTTCTTGATGGGTACGCCGTTCATGTTCATTGAATACCAATATTACAAGGAATCATGTGGGGGTGTCTTTGAGAGTACTGAATCCTAAATATTAAGGTTTGGATATACAAATAGATTTACCAGTATGGGTTTCGTAAAGCTAAAATTGTCATAACTGTAACAAGCTTATAATATGTAACTAAAGAAATTGTCATGTGACAAGTGATCGCAATCCAACTATCTTTTCAGAGTGAAGCCATGCTTTTTTTTAAAACTAAAATGTTTCAAGTGAGTGCTATTAATGGAATTTCAACAACTTTAAGGCAGATAAAAGCAACAATGGCATCCTGTGTCTGCCTGGCTGCCCATGTTAGTTTGTTTTTTGGAAAGAGGAGCTATTCCGAAGTCAAATCTTTTTTAGAGAGCCACTTATCAGAATCGTGGTTCTCTAAAATTTTCAAAGTAAGGGTGCTCAGCTATTGATTGAGTAGCTCTGGATGGTGGGATCTCAAACTTTAGCTGCTTCAAATGTTTTTTGTTTTGCAAAATTTTAGTTGAAACCAGTTTCTTTAAGTGACCTCTTAGGGAAAGTTCTCTTCCATCAATTGAAAATATACTCTCTAGATAATAGTAGCAAGATGGTTTAAAAGATACCAATTGTTAAAATAATAGTATTAAAAAAAGAACATTACTTTAGCCTTACTTTAGCCTTGGTGGGTAGAGTTACTCAACACCTGTGTTGGTGGGAGATAGTAAGTACATCGTCGAATTAGTTGATGTGCGTGCAAGCTGACCCAGACACCATGGTTATCCCAAAAAAAAACCACTTTAATTAAGTTTAAGTGGTTGTCTTGGTCTTTAACCTTAGTTTTGTTTGGCCTACTTGTATGTGATATTCTCTTTTTGCATTCTGCATTTTCTCAGCTTGTATATCAGCTTTTCACAACAACTGTTGAGCCCGGAGAAGAAGATGTCAAAATTGTGATGCAAATGGCCGAAGAAGCCATACGTGCTCAGGAGAGAGATCCTTACACTGCATTTGCGAACCGAGTGAGGGAGCTTAATTATGGAAACTCCTACTTCTTCAGGGTAATATGATTTTCAATCTGCATTGCCAACTCTGTAATGACGGGCATATTCATGACTTACATAGTAAAGTATTTTCTTGTAGCCAATCAAATATAATGACCTTCGGAAAGTCAACCCATATAAAGCTTGCGAATATTTCAATAGTTGCTTCAAGGACCCCTCAACTTTTACGGTGGTGATTGTTGGGAATATTGACCCTTCTATAGCATGTCCATTGATATTACAGTACTTGGTACGTACTATGATTTCTAATGATGTTGGTCCGTAGAATTGTTTAGCATCTGTCATTGGTTTATTCTGCACTATGCAGGGTGGAATTCCAAGGCCTCCTGAAGCAGTTCTACGTTTCAGCCGTGATGACCTCAAAGGCTTGCCTTTCCAGTTCCCGACAACAATAACTAGGTGGTCCAAATGTTATTTTCTCTCTAATTAATAATGTAGTAAGCTACGTACTTTCAATTAATGAAGCTGATTGATTGAAGGATACCTTAGCTTCAAAGACTTTACCTTTGCACCTTGTCCTTTTCCATTGTTCTTTCTCTCCTGACGCCTTGAGGTATTTGAGTTGGGGCTTGGTGAGGGAGTCTTAATGATATGATGTTTATTATATATTGTTCTCCCGAAACTAGAAAATTATATACAGACAAACTTATGTATATCATTTATACTTCTTTGTTTTGTTTTTCTTTATTTTGATGAACAGGTGTGTGTGTGTGTTTGAATAGTTGATCAGGAGAGGATTCCTGTTCAGTGTCTGAAGTTACTGCAGTTTGTCCTGGAACAATCGGTTACACTTTTTCATAACACCTTCCCCGGAAAATAAAATAAAAACATAAAAGGAGAAAATCCAACTTGATTAGGGGCCTAGGGTGCCCAGTGTTAGTGTTCATTTTCTTGTATGTTATAAACTATTGAAGTTCTATGATGTGCTTTATGTGCAAAATATCACCCTCATTTTATGAATTGCATGTGATTGTAGAGAAGTTGTTCGGAGCCCAATGGTAGAAGCACAATGCTCGGTGCAGTTATGCTTTCCTGTCGAGTTAAAGAATGAAAACATGGTATGTGGTTTAGATTCCTAGTATTAGATCTATATATTCTTAAGCTTTCTGTTACATTGACATGTATACCATCTTATCTTATTTATAGATGGAAGATGTTCATTTTGTTGGATTTTTGAGTAAGCTTCTGGAAACAAAGATAGTACAGGTTCTCCGCTTCAAGTATGGACAGGTGTGTACCTGTGTAATCTGTGTGATATTCTGTAATTCATTTCGTTAATTTGTTACTCTTGGAACTTTTTGTGCCTTAGATTTATTCTGCTGGAGTTTCTGTCTTTCTTGGCGGCAATAAGCCCTCCAGAGTCGGCAATATCCGTGGAGATATTAGTATAAATTTCTCCTGTGATCCAGACATCTCATCGACATTGGTATGTTTGCAATTTTTTATCTGCATGTTGCAAAAAATTGGTTAGCAAATCCTAACACCTCAAATTCTTGACAAGGTTGATCTTGCTTTGGAAGAAATACTACATCTTCAAGAGGAAGGACCTTCAATTGAAGATGTTATGGCCGTGCTAGAAATTGAGCAAAGAGCCCATGAAAATGGGTTACAGGTGACGTTCTACAGAATCTTTGTCTATAGAGGATCAAAGTTTCATAAATTGCAAATATTGTGAGAAGATCGATATCGAGTATTACAGATATAATCTATAGTACTAAAGCTCCAAATTTCTGCTGTCTAAATTTTAGTGTTTGAATGTCCATTTGATCCACTGCTGATTGCTGTCTTTTTTTCAGGAGAATTACTATTGGCTAGATAGAATTTTGCGCAGTTACCAGTCACGGATATATTCTGGTGATATTGGCAATTCTTTTAAGGTTCGTTTTTAGTTCAAGTGCTTGTACAATTCCTTAAATGCAGTCTGCTAAGTCTGGTGCTTCTTATTTCTTATGTATGTTGGTGTTATCCCATTCTTTGTCATCAATGCCTATTTGAAATAAACAACCGTCGTGATTTCAGGATCGTAAACTTACGGTGTGTTGAATATGCATCAGCACAACCCATCAGTTTTTCCTTGAAAAAATAATTTGAAAATGCACCAACAGTTGTAAATTGGGTAAAGTCAAATATAAGAAGTTGTTCGGAAAATTTAAGATGTAAATGCTTAATTCTCTTTTTCGTAAAAGCTCCCTTTCACTTCTATAGTGGACCCTTTGGAGTTTGCCATATAGTTCTTCCTTTGAAACTCTCTCTTTCGCTGCCTCAGTGGACCCTTTGGAGTTTGCCATATAGTTCTTCCTTTGAAACTTCTGTAACTTCAATTATGTTCAGATATTGCCTTAGAATAGAATATATTCTGGGACAACACCTTTTGTAATTTGTTTAATTTTCTTATGCAGATCCAAGAGGCTGCACGTTCCAAAGTGAGAAGCATCTTGACGCCATTAACTGCCCAACTAGCCTTGCAAAAACTTTTGCCGTTCCCTTGTAAAAAGCAGTATACTGTAGTAATTTTGATGCCTCAGGCATCTCGTATTAAAAGGTTGAAGTCATTGATGCAATCTGTACCCAAAAGTTATTCAAGAGATGCAAAGGTTAGTCTCATGAAGTTCTCATATTTCCTCTTCTAGCATCATGATCTAACCTACGTTTATATTCACAATATCCTCCCTCTTCATGTGTCCCTTGCCACGGAAAGAATGAAAAAGAGAATCTGATCTTCAGCCTTGCCCCATCCCTCAGCACCTTAAACAAGAAAAGCTACATAACATCGACAAGTTCACTTAGGTTGTCGCATGCCTGAAGCATTTACTCTATTCTTGTACAAGTATGGCAGTTAATTAAACATGTTCTAGTGCTTCAAGTTACGCGCAACTTAGCTCCATATCTTGGAGCTCTGAGATTAACACACATGCATGAATATAAAGCTAACATATTGGTGCTATTGCTCTTAAGTAGATTTCTTTCCTAGGCTGTACTGTACTTTATACATCCATAATCTTCAACAGTCGACCTTCAAAGTCATTCTTCGTGTTCTGCTTTTTTATACGATGTTTTTTATGTCTTGTCTACGATTTTCAGATACTGGCTGGAATTGCTGGTGTGACGATTTTATCCCTCAGTTTATGGAAATACTCACGAAGTACTCTGAAATCGTAGAGATCTTTGCTGAGAAAATAGACTTGGAAGGGAACTGTTCTACACTTGCTTATCCAACCCAAAAGTAGTACAGTCAAATGGCTTTGCAGGAGAGACTTCCTCACATTTCTTTTGCCAAGACATCTGTTCATACTCTGCTTTGGCCTTCTTGTACCATATATCGATGCGCCATTGTTATCGGCGACTGTTATAATGAACATTAGGTTGTGTCAGGATTAATACCCTTACAGAGTTGATAACCATTGTGCTTGCACTAATGTATCAACCAAAGTCTTTAAAGAATGTGTCTTCTTGGGTTTGATCCCTACCTTATAATTTAGCAAGTATGAAGTTCTTTTTTCCTCTTGGAATTACGTGCATTTTTCGTCTCTTTGGTTTGGAGATTCCATTTTTGTTCTTCTTGCGATCGTCGCTTTGGTAGCAGGTTGACTTCATGTCTTGCATGAGGTCAACCTGCAACAGAGTAATCTCTAACGTGCCTTAAACTTCATGTCTTGCATGAGGTCAATCTGCAATAGAGCAATCTCCAACGTGCCTAATGAGTACATATATGCGGCCATAGTATCAAACAAAGAATTAGCAGGGCTAAAATTTAGATGTTTGTATTTGTATAAATTCGTTATTTCAAGTTGATACAGAATAGCTAAATTGTACAAACGTATCCGCGAATTATACAAATTCGAGATTTATATAAATCCGCAAGTCATACAAAAGAAACAACTTAAACTGTAGCTACAATCCGTAAATATACAAACTATAACTACGAAGCAATAATTAAGTATATTATAGTGATTATATCCGAAAATTTTCCAATAATTTATGGATCCTCAAAACTGGCTATTAGTGCACTTGTTCCAAATAAAGTTGTAGTTCAGATTTTCAAGCCCATAGTCTTTAGGCCAAAGCCCAAGCCCATCAATAATTTTACATTTTAAATACAAAATAACCCCTGATATAGACTATAATTACGACATACCACTAGGGTTTTATTTCGTTCCATATATATACTTCATCTTCTCTTCTTCTTTGCACTTTGCCTCCTTCCTTCAAACCCTAGTAAGCTCTCTGTCACTCTAAAATGGAGGAAATTATTGATTAGTTTTCGTTGTAGATCTGAAATTGTGTAATGGTGTTAAAGGATTTTGTTGTTTGAATGCAGGAACGGTAAGTGTAGTGAATTAAAGGGAGCGAAAATGGTGGAGAAAACTAAAGGAAGAAAAGAGGAGGTTGTTTCCAGGGAGTACACCATTAATCTCCACAAGCGTTTGCATGGATGGTAAAAATCTTCTCGCTTCTTATTGATTTGTGTTTGAAGTATTGCTTTCATCGATCAGATGCAGTCTAGTAGTTTTTTTTGGTTATATTAGGTATCTTATGTGTAATTGAAGTATTGATTTTGATTGAATTGTAAGTAGTGTAAAGGATTGATATTAGCTGATCTCGCCTAGTTTGGAATTGAAATGGTTTATTGATTCGAGTAGTGGATGAGCTGAAACTATCTGAAACACATTGGCTGTTATTGTATGAGTTGTTGAACATTGCAATGTATTTGTATTAATGGATGGCCTATAAATCTATGGTGTTGCTCAGTGGTAAAATGAGTGTATATAGGTAAATGTTAAAGGATTTGGTTTGTTCTTTTTAAGGATTGGTGGAATCTGTAGAACAGAGAAAATTTGGAATCACTTATCTATGAAGTTTGTGTTTGCGGTGCGTATTTAACAAACTGCCATTGATTTTACTTGCTTAAAAATACATAGAGAACTATGAGGTTCTGAGGTTGGATATGGTGTGGAAACTACAATAGGGTAAATTTAAGTAGAATTAATGATAAAAATGTTAGCTTGTTGTAGATTGTCTGTATCAGGAGTTGGCATGTGTAGTGACCTGACGAATCCCTTACATTTTGTAACACAATCTACATCCTATGATGCTCCAAATTGGGATCGATTATATCTAGAGATCAATCAATTTGCATTATTGATGTGAACTGTGACCTGACGAATCCCTTACATTTTGTAACACAATCTACATCCTATGATGCTCCAAAAGTGGGATCGATTATATCTAGAGATCAATCAAGTTGCATTATTTGATGTGAACTGTGTTTGTACGGATTGAGCTCATCATGTTCTTTGAGAACTGACCTATAAATCCTTGCCTTCAATATGACCACTCAGTTGGATAAATAATGAATTCGAAATCAACCACTTCCTTGTAATAAGTTCTAGCCTGATATTGCTGTATTATCTTTTGGGTTTACGGTAGTACTGTCTCTAGCCCTATTTATGTTCTGTAGTGCCATTACATATCCAACTCCATAAGAAATCACTTCGTATTGGCATTTGTATATGTTAAGAGCAGAACCATGTTCCTGTTTGTAGTTGTGTGTGTTGCCTTTCTTATCCATGTTATTTTGGTGTTGCTCAAGTTGCCCCGATATTAAATTTTGCTTTTAGATTCTGGATAGTCGGTACTAGTTTGGTGTTGCTCTAGTTGCCCCTTTTTGACTTATTGGCAAAACAATTTGGCTTATGTCCTTGTTGATGTTGGCTAACGTTATACTGCCTATATATTATTTAACAGCACATTCAAGAAGAAGGCCCCTACAGCCATCAAGGAGATCCGAAAGTTTGCACAGAAAGCCATGGGAACAAAGGATGTCAGAGTGGACGTGAAGCTCAACAAGCAGATCTGGAGCAGAGGCATCCGAAGTGTTCCAAGACGTGTCAGAGTTCGTATTGCTCGCAAGAGAAATGACGATGAGGACGCAAAGGAAGAGCTCTACTCTCTTGTCACTGTTGCAGAGATCCCAGCTGAGGGTTTGAAGGGTCTTGGTACCAAGATCATCGAAGATGAGGAATAAACTTGTCTTTTTTAGTGAAGAATGATGATACCATTAGTGTTTTTTGTTATCCCATTTAGTGCTTTGCGACTGCTAAATTTTGTTTATGATACTCAAGTATTTTCGTGTTTCAGAGTTCTCACCATGATTTTATGCTATTTATCTTCTGTTTCTCTGGATTTTTTATTGATTAGTTTGTTCCCGCTAGTAGACTCTCCAAAACCAAGTTAAAATTGAAAATATACGGTAACATTGAGTTGTTGGCAAATAATTTATGAATTCGTTATCTTGGAGTTAAAAGACACACCCCAACAGGGCCATGTTAGGTATTACTTTACTCCTATAGCATATTCCAATCATAAGGATAGATAGTGAAGTGCGTAGAGAATTATGAAGATTAGATAGCGAAGTGCGTAGAGAATTATGAGGATTAGATAGTGAAGTGTGTAGAGTATCATGAGGATTAGATAGAGTATTGTGATGACAGATACTACTAGGTGATTTTTGAAACGACTATCACATTTATCTAGTCATAAGCCTCTTTGAACCTTTAGCAAGACTTAGGTGATTTTCGAAACGACTATCACATTTATCTAGTCATAAGCCTCTTTGAACCTTTAGCAAGACTTAGGTGATTTTTGAAACGACTATCACATTTATCTAGTCATAAGCTTCTTTGAACCTTTAGCAAGACTTAGGTGATTTTCGAAACGACTATCACATTTATCTAGTCATAAGCTTCTTTGAACCTTTAGCAAGACTTAGGTGATTTTCGAAACGACTATCACATTTATCTAGTCATAAACCTTTTTGAACCTCTAGCAAGACTTATTGTAAACGGGATGAATCGAAGACGAATTTACCTACAAAGTTTGGAGTTTATGAGTTCTCTGTCATGCTCTTTGGCTTGACCAACGTACCAACAACCTTTTGGAAGAATTGACTACAAGAGGCAAAAATACCAGGTAAACTTGAGCTGATGGCAAATAACATATCATTCATGAAACTAATCGAGATATGCACAACGTGAGCCTAAGTTGGTAAAAAAAAAAACTAGTAAGGCTACACTCTAAAAACACTATAGGCAGGTGCAATTAATATGAATATCATTAACATTTGAATCATTTTTACAATCCCTAAATGAATTGAGTCTTGTAATATTATCCAGGTACCTCTTCCCACAAGGGCGTTTGGTCTAGTGGTATGATTCTCGCTTTGGGTGCGAGAGGTCCCGAGTTCGATTCTCGGAACGCCCCTTTTTTTTTTTTTTCCTCTTTCTACATCCTCCGAACTGTGGGTACGACCCTTCCCTAGACCATGCTAACGCGGGATCTAATATATGCATAATTTTCAACGTCATCCAAGTTGTGGGTGCGGCTTTCCTTAGACCATGCTAACGTGTGATTGGAAGCATCAACTGATATATACATTAACTCTAACCAATTACAAAACGACAGTTATTGATGCATCCTACTTAGGGATGTATTTCAACCAAATCTCGAATAATCTCATTTAAGTCAGGTTCACTTAGCATTTTAATAGAATAAATTAGGTTAATGTCTTTGTTACATTTCGACTTGTTATATTTTCTTGGTGTTTACCATGAGCCAACAATATAAGTGTCACATCTTTATAATCGTGATTGAAAAAAACAACAACAATAATAATAATAACAGTTTAATTTGAACAAGATAGTGAGCAATTCGAGTGAGATTGATTTCCACTGTATTTTGCAGTCTATCTACCAAAAGAACTCTTTAACAAAAGGTTTAGAGAGTTGAATGGGAAAAGTGGAGATTGAATGTGTTTTAAAGGTTGAGTTGTGTCATGAGTGAAAGGTCGAGTAGTGTCGCGGTGGAGAGTGGAAATGTGTTCAACTGCCACACGTTGATCGAGGGCAAGAGATGTCTCCTCGTGTGATCTAAAGACAGTACCTCACCTCATGAACTAGCTTTAAGGATTAATAATCGGGTTTTGGTTGTTGTGGAAGGGGAGGGTATCGGGGCGGAATTGATGAAAAGATAATGTAACGTAGGCAGCCCACCTGATGCAAGAAAAAAAAAGATGAACAAAGGCAAAGAGAAGGGAACACCACTTATCTTGCCCGGATCCTCCAAAAATGCGTAGCTTTTGGAGGATCGATCACAGACATGAAGATGTATTTTTGAAGAGTCGGAGCAACATCATAAGGTATGGTGGATCATCAACAAAAGGAACACAATCAAAGACAGATATTGTCATAAGAAGCACTATCACTCAAAAGATGAAGTTACCTTTTACAAAGTTCAGTCTAAGCCTCTCCACTGAAGTGTGAATGAAATGAGCGAAGACGAGCAAATTATTGCATCAAATTTAAAAATGGATTTCTCAGATCCGAAAACTCTCTTGGGAAAGAAAATGTTGTATGAATTCCCTGTTACTCAGACTCATCCTAATAGAAAAGAGAGAGACCTTACGGTTTGTTCAATTTGCCCAACCGAATTTTCAGAAACTGTTATCTTAGACGTAGTAACCAGTGAATGTAAATCCTCTTCCTACTATCTCACCAGCACAATACCATGCAAAGCACTCCAAGCCAAACAAAGCAGCAATGCCTGCATCTTCAACCTTCAATTCCTTTCTATTCCTCCACATGTGCTTGACAGAGTCGACTTCCTTCCAAAATGACTCACAACGGCCCGGGATGCTGGAAGGAGTAAAAAACGGTTCAAATGATCAAGAACAAATGCCACTCATGATTGCCAATTAGCTACTCATAAATATTTCAAATGTCAAGATGCATACCACTCCACTTGGCTCAATGGAAGAGAATGATCATAAAATTTCAGACAGGGAAGGCATTTTTGACATGAGTGTATGATAATGGCTATACAATTTACTTGGTTTGACTGACAAAGACACCACACACATTATCATGACTAATTAAAGAACTATAAGATGCAGTCCAGCATCTACACTGCATCAGTGAAATCAGATCAACTTGGTGTACCTAAAGGAACCAAAATTACTAATACACAGTTTCACATGCATATTAAAAGAAAGTCAAAGCAGGTAGTGATTTGCAGAACTCATTTATAACAATGACTGATCCTAAAAGCTTAGCAACAGATATCAAGCAATTAGGCTGAAGAGAGTATAACCTGGCAAGGCGAGTGTAGAGCAACTGCTTGGACAATTCATTGCATTTTTCAACAGTGGGTGGCTCTACAATATACTGTTTGTTCTGCTCCAGCAACTGTTTGTAGTAGGTAGTACCATGCTTAGAGAGAAACTGTGAAGCTTGACAAGCCTTAGATTGCAGTTGCTGAATCTTGGAAGCCATCAATCCCAAGAAAGTCCTGGACCCAACAATTAAGGATATAAAATCAACACCAAACCAGCTAACAGACCAAGATACACCCTCCCTAGCTTAGTGGCAGATACACTGAGATGCCCAATTATATAGAAGATGCCACCGAATTCTTATATTAATCCAACCAAAAAGAAAAAGAGGGGGGAAGAAGAGCAGAACATACACCTCTCATGTTGCAACTTCTTTTAATTCAAAAAACGACATCAAATCAAGTCAAATCCAAAACCATTTTATTTCACCGACTTACTAAAATAGGTAACCACCAATGATCTAGCATGTAAAAGGTTCACAATATAGCATACAACTTCCATCGGAAAAATACAGCAACAGGTTAGCTAGAGTAAATGAGGCTTTTAATCAAGCAGTATCAAACTTGCTTACGCATATACCTACAATGACTCTGAATAGATCACACCTCTATTTCTGTGGTTTATTCTAAATGTTCCAAAAATAAGAACAGAATCAAGTCTCAACTCCAAAACTTCCATCAAATAATCAATCAACTAAGCCTCAATCCCATCCATTTGAAATCATCTATATCTATTTTACTCTATCTAGGGCCCACTTCAAACCTCAATGAACATATTTTCCCAAATGAAGCGTGGATGCTACGAAAAACAGGCAAATCCAAAATTTTCATCTCATTTAACAGCATATAATCATTTGTATCTTAATGCACACAAGATGAAACAACGGTATCTTTTCGTTGTTTCATTGACAAACTACAAGTAATTTCTCTCGACGCAAGCTAATGTTTTTCTCCTAGCTAATTTCGGATCCATCTCAAATATCAAGCTAAACATCAACAGTCATACCCGAGCCAAACCAAAACCCTTATCATCGCCCATCAAAAGCACAAATATAAGCCTAACACAAATTCAATCTCTTATACACATGCCTGAGCCCTGAGTCAACAACAGTTTTTTTCGTGTTCTCATTGACAAAAAACAAGTTCTCTCAAAACCCTGCAAAATGGAAGCTGACACTTACCTAGCTAGTTCAGATTCCATCTCACAGATCAAAGCTAAAATCAACAATCAAACATCATCAGTGATAGCTGAGTCAAACCAATCAACCAAAACCGTAATCATCTCCCACCCGAAAACACAAAAACATAAACCTACCACAAATTCAATCTCTTATAAACATGCCTAAGTATACATCTTGTGCTTATTTATACATTATTTTAATAACCATGATGTTCATCCTCAGGTCATCCATCTTGCATGCCCTTCGTCAAATTCTACGGATTATCCGTCACCTCCTTTTTCTTTTAGCTGGTCTAATGCTATTTACTCAAGTTGAGCATGTTTCGGAAAAAAAACTAACATTTGCATACACTCTACCCTCCTCTTACCTAGCTATTGGGACTACAATGGTTTTGTTGTTGTTATTGTACATGTCACCTCCCAGGCTCCCACCCGACTATATGAGGTAACTCTGTCCACCAAGGCAAATCACTTTTTTGTCACTTCCAGGATTGAATCCTGATATCTCATCATTTTCAACTCACTTCATTAACCACTAGGCCACACACTTACATCCTATTTACACATATAGTCAACGAGATCTGACAGAAATTAATCAGCAAAAAGTTGAAATCTATCAATCAATCAACTACAACCTCAATCTCAAACTAGCTGAATCGACTATCCAAATCTTCTATATCCATTAACACTCCATTCAAGTCAATTTAATTTCATAACAACAAAACTACTACACTGAAATTGAAGCAAAAAAACAGGAAAAAAATAACAATAAAACGAATCAAACAACACAATAGCATGAAGATGAAGCTCGAAATTTTACCTTTCGTTCAGCGGATGAAATCTACGATTTTCGCTTCAATCGCCGATAACCGCAGATGAAATATTCTGATGGAGACTTTTGAGAAAATTATGAACGGCAGAATTTCTACCTCACCACTAAAGTTTCAATTATTACAGTTTGCACCAACAAAAAACACAAAATTCATTTGTGATACCCTTAGTTTAGGTTTATTACCAAGCTTTCGACTACGATAAAATTTATCTAATATATGCATACCGTATGTTTAAATTTATAGTTTATTTTACTTATTAACATGTGTTTTATTTCATTAAATTACATAGGAATAAAAATTGTATTAGTTTGATCATTAATGTATACACCCAATGCGAATAAGTTTTTTTCGATAATAACCTTCAGATTTATTATTCTTTTTAATCATTGTTAAATAATTGATTTACAATTCAATGCACTTTTTATGAATATCATATGTCAAGTTACTTGAATTAATTAGAAATCCGCTAATAGTTCATATTTATGTGAATTAATATAATTCGAAAAAAGACGATTAAAAGGCTATTTCATAATTTTTTTCTATCTTATAGTATATTTGAATATTGGTAATGGGCTTTTTAATTAATATTTTAGCCCATTTACAACAGATAACATTTAATGGGCCGAGTCATGAGAAACATTTCAATGATAACCCAAATATCAGAGAGGGCCCAACATGGAGGGTTGTTCGACGTTTATAATAACTTACAAAATTTTAGATTGTGATTTGATGTTTTATTTTATAAGATTTCAAATTTCGTAATAAGCTTGTGTATATAGATATGCGATATGAATTCATAATTTCAAATTAGCGTTTGCACGTGATTTTAAATATAAAATTCTCCATAGACACAGAAAAAAAAATGATTTTAGAATTTCAAATCATGGATCCATTTTTCTTTAAATGTGAATTGTGACTCTCAGTTTATATTTTGAAAATAAACGTTATTTTAAATTTTGTAAAAAAGAAAAAAGAAGCATGCTAGGCACGATGAGATTGTTAATATCGTGTGGAAAAAAATATATTAAAGAATAACTAGTTATTACTATTATTGACTAGTAGATCGTAATAAAGTTACATGTATATTAAAGTTTGGAACGGCAACTATTTATTTATAAAAGAAACATGGAGATATCTGATTCACATTACGAATTTTAAGATATTCAGATGTCTTATTTATGAACTATGATATGCTCATCTTGGAAGATTGTATAAGAATTGAAGAAATTCTGATAAGTTTCACAACCTGCGATTGATTTTTATGTTCATCAAAAAGAAAAATACAATTAAGAAATTTCAATTCACGGTCAAGAAAAAAGTCAATACTTCATAACAATTTAATTTCATTTCCTAATTTTGAATCATAATTTCATAACTCATATTGTCATGCAAAGTTTTATTAACGAGGTTTGAAGGAAAAATTATTTAAATACACACTTTATTTTATCACAATCTCTAAAATTCTCGATCATTAAAAAAAATTCAAAATTCTCTTCTTAGATACATCACTTTCCTCTCGTAAGAAAACAATTGTCTACTAAACAAATTAAAAAGTAGATATATGTATCCAAAAAATTATGTATTAAATTATAAAAAGTTTTTATCACAATCTCTAAAGTTCTCGACCATTTTTTAAAAAAAAATTCTCTTCTTAGATACATCACTTCCCTCTCGTATGAAAACAATTGTCTACTAAACAAATTAAAAAGTAGATATATGTATCCAAAAAATTCTATATTAAATTATAAAACGTATGAAAACAAGCTCTTTTCCTATTTTTATAAAAAGTATGAAAACAATATAATTATTTTGGTTATCAAAATTAGAAATTTGGTGAAGCAAGGCTCTTTTCCTATTTTTATAAAAAGTATGAAAATAATTGTCCACTAAATAAATTAAAAAGTAGATATATTGCTTTTTGTAGAAATATTTATAGCTGTGTTTGTTCCAAAAGTCCAAAAAGTATTAGTCTTAAGGTACAACTATAATAGCTTTTGGTACCACTATTTAATGCTGTGTTATTGGTACCAAGAAAATTTTGGACCATCATATTATTCTACGCATGCAATAACTTTTTCTTGATGTACACTTAGCTATTTTCAGACTGATGTAGCAACTATAAATCGGTGCAATAAAGCTTTCGTTATAATTTTATATCAGGTAATTTTACGAATAATTATTTTCATAACTTATTAAATCGATGATTTCTTGATCGTTATATGACAACAACTCATACAGTTATGTCAAGACTCTCTTTCTGATTGAGGGTACAATTGTTTTTAAGCAAAATAACTTCCATGTTAAGTGTAAACAATTGATATTGTACTTTCTTCATTCACTTTTATATATATATAATAATAGTGTTCGGGTCAGCTTTCACGCACATTGACTAATTTCACGAAAAACTTGTCACTTTTCACCAACAATAAGTACTAGAGAACAATATCCACCAAAGTTACAGATGAGAAGAATCAGCTAGTGTTTTTCGTCCACTTTTACTTGTACGACATGTTTTAAAATATGTTCATTTTTACTTGCTCAATTTAGAAAAATTTTAACAAAATATATCACCTAGTCCTTAATCAAAGTATTAAATTTATTTTGTCCTCAAGAACGATATAATAACATTATCATTTTATTATCGCTCTTTAAGATTAAATGTATTAAGTTAATACCGAATAAATAAAAATGAGCGGAGAAATAATAGTAGTACTTCTTTAATTAGTGCAGCAGGTTGGTTGGCAGATGAAGATTTTCAGTTTGAGTCTATGGATGATTAAAAAATTTTTGTATTATTATTATATTATTTTAGAAATTAATCAATTTATACTATGATTTTGCAACTCACGAGGCACATGAGGTACTGATTTGTACGATTCTGATTGGTTTGAATTTTTTTGAAGACTTTATATTAGATGATTTATTGGACTTCACTAACACTATGAGAAATTGGTGGTAATTTGACTACAAAGTAATGAGGAAAAAAATTGTTATATCATATTGAAAAATAAAAATGGTGTTGTGGATAACGTTGTTCTTTTCTAAATTAGAGATTTTGGATTCGAGTTTTGAGTATAAATTTTATTTAGTAGGGATCGCTTCCTCGAGGTCCTACGTGGTGTGAATTCGAATGATCGTAGGACACCAGATGGAAACCAGAAAAGTAACAAATGAAAATTGTTTATGCAAAAGAGTCGAGAGTGATTTGAAGTCTAAACTCTTTATTATCTCTGTTAGGGTTTGAAATTCGTGTTGATCTGCCTATGAAAAAATCCTGATGAGGAGTGTTTTTCTCAAAGGAAGTCTATGTGGCGTGAATTCAAATTACAAACTCAGATAAAAGATAAAGACAAAAGGATTGGATTTTGTATTTATTTGTGGTGTCAAATACGTGTGTGCATTTTTCGAAACTCGTCGATTTCACGTAAAAAGACAAAGTAATAATACAAAGAGAACGACACATAATATCATAGGGTGTATTTGGAACGATTGAAATATTTTCATTTTTTTCATATTTAATTGGTTGATATATTTTGAAGAATATATTCTTTAAGTAGGAAAACAAGTTTCGAGAAAATAATTTTTCTAACGAAAATAGTAAAAAATAAATTTGACAAATACCATGTTTTGAGGATTAAACTTCATTTTCATGCCAAGTTTAGAGTGTTTGGTAGAACAACACGGCAATGACGCAAATTCATGAAAAAATCCAAACAAATTGGAGTTTTTGGGTTCAAATTTGACTTTTTTTTCTATAATTTGTGTATAAATTAAATTTGATTGAAAGAATTTTGAAATGAATATATATATGGAACATGGTTTTACATCAACAAGTAAAGGGAAAAAAAGAAATTACTTTTAGTATTTATATTTATATATTAATTCAAAATATTTTATTACATCAGAAGAATAATAGCGATAGACAATATAGATATACTGATTTGATATATTCTAATAAAAATGCTTTCAATATAATATTGATGATCTCACAAAGATAAAATTTCAGTTGATTGTTAATCTCATCTTTTATGAAATTGATTGTCTTGTTAATTTAATGAGAAAATAAATTTTAAAATACCAATTAAATGTTAACATAATTTGATATTTGAAAAGCAAAAAATGAGACACAAATTTGTCGTACATAATGAATGTATCTATCTATTTACTTTTATACAAATTTAAATATTTATTTGTGCACATTCAAAGTTGAAGGACATAGATGATAACTGAAACTAAGTTAAAAGACATATTTATATATTATATCAATTTATATGTATATATAGTACGAGATAGTTATTAAATAATGCTGATATAATTTTAAACATGCATGTCATGATACTCGTATAACTAAAATCATATTATTAGAAATAACATAAAAATTTTAAAGATCAATAATAATTGCCTAACATATAGAATCATATCTTCATCTTTTTAAAGATAGTAAAGACAATATCATATACAATTATATGAGGACAAAAATCCAAATCCTTTGAATTAACATCAATTAGAGAATTAATCCAACATCAATCAAAATTGGATTTCCCCCCTCAAATCAAAAAGAACTAAAGAAGAAAGTTTTCTTTTTTGAGTATATCATCCGATATTCTATATCTGTATTAGAGCCCGATTCATCCGATCCGATCCATCCGATGTTTGATACCTGTATTAGAGCCCGATACATCCGATGTTCAATACCTATACCAGAGCTCGATCCATCTGATGTTTGATACCTGTATTAGGGTCTAATGAAGAAAGTTAAGCCATTTTTTGTGTTCTTCTTTGCATGAAATAATGTAATCTTTTGAGTGCAATTTCTAATGTTTGTTCACTCATATTAGCAAAACAAACTCTAAACCATCCTGGCTCTGAACAATGACATGATGATCCTGGTGAAATATTCAATTTTACTTCACATAAAATTGAATTCCAAAGTTTCAATTCACATTCTTTTGTTGACTTCTCCAATAATTGACTCAAATTCATCCAACAAAATAACCCTGCATTCCCTTCCAAACACTCAATTCCACTACTCTTTAATCCATCAATAATTTTTTCATATCTCTTCCTCAATCTATCGCGATTCGTCTTAATATAATTCGTTGTAAACTCCTCATTAGACAACATGGATGCCAACAACTGTTGTGTTTGAGATGAAATCAACGTAAAACTTGACATCCTCCTAGCTGTTGTTACAACATTGTCATTGTACGAATAAATTGTACCAACTCGAAATCCAGGGAGACCTAAGTCTTTCGAAAGGCTATAAACGATGTGGACTCTCTCCGAGTCCACGCCATTTCTAGATTCCAGAACCTCAGCTATGCTCACGAATTCCGAGGAGCAAAATGCTGAGCCAGAGTAGATTTCATCAGAGATAAGATGGATGTTTTTACGTACAAGCGAAATCAAGAATATCTTCAAGATTTGAACTTTGGATTGTTGCACCTAGAGGGTTTGAAGGATTTGTTATAAGTATTCCTCTAACCTTAATTTTGTTGAATTTTGCTTCTTCATAAGCTGATTCTAAGGCTTGTGGTGTAACTTGGAAATTATTTGAACTGTTACAATGAATTGGAATTATTTTTACACCTGTTCTCCACCTTAAATCTCTATCAAATCTGTAAAATAAAAATAAAAATAGAATCATAAGTTATTAATAAAACATAATAATAACAAGGAAAGTTTTCAAATTTACTTATCTCTACTATACGAAATATCTAAATTTTATCTTTCGTTATACTTTTGATGTCATTCACACAATGTTAAAGTCATGATTTTCACTTAGGAGTTCAGAATAAAAAAAACAAAATGCACCAGACAGAATCCAACACCTTTTATATTCAACATGTAATTTTTCAACGAAGAAAATATGTATATTCCTACTTACATTTAGGATTAGAAATATTTACATATCTTTATCGGAACCCAATTCACCTCTTTGAGTAAATCGAGAAATTCCCTCTTACTCTCCCCTTCATACCTTTGATGTTAATTTCTAATAAAGCGTCAACACGTATTTAACATATTTTGTGTTTCAAACTATTTTGTGACACAAAAATAAAGGTTATTTTTTACTGATTCATTATTTAACTACGAAACGATCAGAATATATATAACTATAAAGTAAGATTAAATTATTAAGATATTTTTAAATAGTAAAAAGTTATCTTTGACTATTTTCCCTATAAAAATATATACTATAGTAAGTAATAATTAATTGGATAAAAATAATTTAATTACTATAAATAATATTACTTACCCTGGATAGTAAGGAGTTGGAACAAGCAAAGCATCACCAGGATCAGCCAAAATAAAAGTTAATAATTCATTAGCAGCTGTTGCACCAGCTGTAATAACAACTCTATCTGGATTAAATTTTGCTCTTCCACCTCTTATTTTTTCCATAAATTTTGCCATTGATTTTCTAAATGAATATAATCCATGATAATCTTGAAATAATGCATTTTCTCTGAAATTAGAAATTCCACTTCCACAATTAATTGTTTTTGAATGTTTTTCCAAGTAGTCTTCCACCATATCAAATGATACCTATACAAAAAAAAATAAAAATGAGAATATAAATTAGCTTAATTATGTCGTTCGTATTCTTGAAAAATATTGTGAATCACTTTTTGAATTCAGAATAATACTATTATCTTTTAGAAGGATTTAACGTGAGTATGGTAACATTTTTAGAAAGTCTGGGCAGTATTGTGAATTTCTTTTTGAATTCAGAATAATACTATTTTTTAGAAGGGTGAATATGGTAACATTTTTAGAAAGTCTAGACAGTATTGTGTTATTATTTTGTTTAGAAGTTTTTCTTTTTGGTACGTTAGACATGATAGTACGCTCTTGTAATAATAGTCAGATTTAGGGATGTGTACGCAACTGTGCTCCTATCTTACGAAGGGTAGAACAATATTAATTTAATTAATTATATCTTTAACTACGCTCTTTAACGTATGAGCCTGAACTTTTTTATGATTAAACACGTAAAAAATATTTTTATTATCTCGAGTCTTTCATTTCGAGGCGAGAAAAAAAGTGATCGGCTCGAATGTCACCCTAGATTGAAAGAAGGGACGATGAATAAGAGCGAGATTCGTACTCAAGACTTCAAACCTAATGACTCTAATATTATTATGTTGAATTTGCAAGATTGTTTCATCTAAAAATTTAAACGTTACGAGAAAAACGATTTACACTTACTTGATTTTCAGCCAATCCCATTTGAATTACTCCACATGGATTGTGAACTTCATCAAAAGGATCTTCATCATAAGCTTTCCATCCTGCAAAATATGGTGAATCTTCACCATGAGTATCTGAATTTGCAACTTTTGATAGCTCAACAATAGCCATTATTTATTATTTTTGATATTTTATTTTCAAGAAAATATGTTAATATTGCATAAAAGCAAGAAAATGATAACTATTTGAATGAAATTTTATGTCAAATAAACCCTTTGTATAAATAGAAAGAAAAATTGGGCCCCTTGAAAAAAAAAAGGGGATAAAAGTCCTTCAAAATAACTAATGATTTGATTGTATAGAGTAAGCAAGATCAAAGATCACCTTTTTACAAAAATATACTATAGTTTAAAAATTAAATGGTTGGTGACAACTATTAAGTTTTTGTCATCTTTTTCAAATCTTGTATAAATCTCAATCTCCAAAAAAATCCCCATAGAAAATATGGTGGTTGAAAAGTGGGGGGTGGGGGGGGGGTGGGGGGGGGGGATTTAACAAAAGTCACATTTTCCTAACTTTGTTGTTTGTTTCTAATAATTATACAAGTGATAAACTAATAATGTATTGAAAATATGTATATTATTGATCATGTGGTTGATTTAATTTCTCTATTTAAATTTGTTTCTAAATATAAGAATAAAATTAATTAATGTTTGATCTGAATTCGGATGTATAATCTTTTATTTTTTATTACATATTTAGGAACTATACGATAAATATTATAAGTCATAATAACGAACAATCTTAAAGTATTTTTTTTTAAAAAAAAAAGTTATGATAGAAAATGATATTTTTCTTCAATGGTAATCACGACAAACAAATCAGGGGTAATTTCAGAGACCTTCCTCCAAGCTTTGCTCTATGACACTCCCTTTCCCTGTGGTTTATGATATTACGTCTACCTCTCTTATTTTTATTTTTTTTAAAACCATTTTTAAGCCTATTTAAAATAAATGTAATTAATTTTGATTTTACATTTTTACCCTTTTATATACTAATTTCTTCATATTAACAAATATTATATAAAAAAAATTACTCATTTAATAACAAATTAATATAGAAATGTAAAATTGTCAAATCTAAATTATTTTGTATTTATTTTAAATATATTTTAGTATGATTAAAAAAAATAAAAAAAATAAAGTAGACGTAATATCGAAAACCACAAGTGAGTGAGTGTTATAGAGCGAAACCTAGAGAGAGGTCTCTGAAATTATCCCAACAATTACAATCCAAGCACTTAATTTATATAGGATTTAAATTTATAGATATTGATAATATATAAATATTTATCTTGTGTATAACTACATGTTAAGTACCATGATTATATAAATAAATTTTATATCGAACTCTTTAATTATATGTGATGTTAAAATGAATTTATATTTTTCACACTAATAATGGAAATAATTATATAAAATATATCAGGTCATAAGTTTGATCTACAAGTTATAATAACAAGTATCTCTACTTATTATAAGGTCTAATATGCCACTTGTGTGAAAAATAGAATAACAACTTGCTATAATCAGTTAAATTACATTAATAATAAATATTATTACTATTATCTACCAATGTATATAACTGAAAAATTCTATCAAAATCAGTGATTAGAGATTTAAATATTACCATTACTATATTTATTTTTATTATTATAAATAAAAATCATATTTAATTTAGTTATAATATATCCATTGTTGGTGTACATAGATTTTAATTTTTATAATTTTTAAAATTATATTTATTTATTATAACAAATAACTTACTTGCTTTATTACAAGATAATTACTAATCTAACTTTTTTATGGAGGCTAACTACTTTTAGGTTTTGCTAGAACGATTTAATGTCGTAAAATATATTTACGTATATAAGTTAAATTCTTAAAATTTCTATTTTAAATTCTTTTGACTATTGCATGTGAAAACATATCACACTATTTGAAAAAATTTCAAAAGTGGTTAAGTATAATATGATAGGGACTTATATTATTCTATTTGTTTAAAATTAATTCTCGTGATTTTTAAAAATAATTATTTTATATTATTTATCATTTTAAAAAAATTTAGATACAATTATTTCATTTTATGCTTATAGCTACGTATGATGTTATGTTCATTCAAATCAGTGAAAAATAAAATAATTTCAAAACCCCTCCTAATCAATATATTTTAAAGATATATGAAAAAAAATCACGATAAATAATTTAACGTCAGAGTTGAACATATGATAATTATGATTCTAATTTTTTGGTGCAAAATAATTAAAAAATTAAAGAATTTGCAAAAGGATATTTTTGGCCCCACATACTTTTAAGGATATGTTAATCATTATCATTAAGGTTTAATTATCATTATTGCTTCAAGTACTTAACCAAAATATACAATCTTAGACCTAGACCACATGGTATACTATATTTTATATGCTTAGTATTCTTTGTTATAATACTGACACTTTTCGTTTTTCGAGAGTCAAACAGTCAAAGTTTAATTAAAAATTTGTGTACGAAATCTTTAATTTTTTTGAAATTAAATTTATCATTTATAAACTACGTAATTAAAGTCCGGTCTCTGTTTTAAGATTTCATTAGTAAGGTATTTCATTAAAGAGTATTTTCAATAGTCAATACTATTATACGATCGTGTGTGACCTAATGGTTCATGTATTGTTTAGTATTCATGGAATTCAACAAAATTTAACAATTTTGATCTAAATAATCGAAATGTGTTAAGAATATCTTCAAATATATACATATATAAATATTAAATTCAAAACTCAATTACAAATATTTGATTAAATGACTCATAAAAAAAATAAAAAATTATAAAATTTAAATTCTGAATCTAATTAAGATGCAGTTTAATTAGAACCTCATCAGCTAAAGTTTATCTATTTAGCATATAATATATGTAGTGCAAGTTTGACCAAATTAAATATAAAATCTCATGATTAGAGAAGGGGATGCTTTGTGTTTTTTTAATTACCTTAGATATATATATATGTGGAAAAGTGTTTGTTTGATGTCATTAATTTATTAATCTAATTATAGGGATTAGATAGTATCTTATAGTGTCTTTCTCTATAAGTAACTTGTCAAAATTTAATAGTATAAGATTTAACAAATTAAAGAATCATAAGTGTATTATTATATTCTAGTGTGTTAGGTAATACTAGAAATTAAAGAGATATTGATCATAATCAAATCAATATTCAATCTCAAAGAATATAACAACAATTATATATTTAGAGTAATTTTATAACTGTCACGATCCAAAACCGAGCCACGACTGGCACCCACATTTACCCTCCTATGTGAGCGAACCAACCAACTTAACCCTTAACATTTCAATGTCTATCAACAGAAAATAATGCGGAAGACTTAAACTCATTAATAAAACAATTCAAAACTATTATTAATATCCCCAAAATCTGGAAGTCATCATCACAAGAACATCTATAACCAAATTACTAACTAAAAATGTCTAAGAAGCTAAAACAAATGAAAAGCTAGTCCATGCCGGAAGTTCAAGGCATCGAGACTTGAAGAAGAAGATCCAGTCCAAGCTAGACGCATTAGCTCACTCTGAATTTCCGATGTAGTGAAGACTGGCTAGAATTACTGCTGAGTTGAAGATGACGGAACGTTTGCTGCATTCCACAAATAAAAAAGAAAGAAACAAACAAGTAGGGGTCAGTACAAAACACGGGTACTGAGTAAGTATCATCGGCCAACTCAAAATAGGGAATAGTATATATCAATAATAATGTAAATCAACTACAATACTCAACATGTAGCAACAACAAATATTAATTCATCAATAAATACCACCAAGTTCACACATGAGGACTCAAGCCTCAATACCATACTCATTTGGGAATTGGGTTCATTAGATTGAGTATATTTATCATCTTTCAAGATTCATTATCTTTCTTCATCTTGTGTCGGTACGTGACACTCCGCTCCATATACTATCCTGGTGTCGGAACGTGACACTCCGATCCTCATTCTATCCTGGTACCGGAACGTGGCACCCGATCCATATTCTATCCTGGTGTCGGAACGTGACACTCCGATCCTCACATTCTATCCTGGTACCGGAACGTGGCACCCGATCCTCATATTCTATCCTGGTACCGGAACGTGGCACCCGATCCTCTATTTCTATCCTGGTACCGGAACGTGGCACTCCGATCCTCATTCTATTCTGGTACCGGAACGTGGCACCCGATCCATATTCTATCCTGGTGTCGGAACGTGACACTCCGATCCTCATATTCTATCCTGGTACCGGAACGTGGCACCCGATCCTCATATTCTATCCTGGTACCGGAACGTGGCACCCGATCCTCTATTTCTATCCTGGTACCGGAACGTGGCACCCGATCCCCTAATTCATCAAGCCTTCTTTTATACTAATGCATCATCAATCTCATTATATAATTTATCAAGCCTTCTTTTATACTAAGACATCATCAATCTCATTATATAATTTATCAAGCCTTCTTTTACACCAAGGCATCATCATTAATACGTAAATTAGGGTTTCTTTCAAGATTTTGGATTCAATAAGTTCATCATGCTTATTTTATCACAATCACATAATCATATTCATGCAAGCATACAATTAAGCATATAGAAGGGTTTTACAATACTATTTACATATCATTCACTATTAAGAGTTCACTACGAATATCGTAAAAACCATAACCTACCTCCACCGAAGAATTGGAATCAACAAGCAATTTCCCAAGCTTTGATATTCCCTCTGCCTCTTGATCGATCAATTTCTCTCTCTCTTTGTTCTTTCTATTTTCTTTATTCAAACCCTCTTTCTTTTACCCTAATTAACATATAATTAAGTGTAAAGGATGACAATAATAACCCACTAATTAACTTAAGGTTACCTCTTTTAACCCCCAAGTAATTAGACTTATTAATATTAACCCTCTAACTTTATAATTAAGGAAAGAATAGTCCAAAACGTCCCTTAAAACGTGTAAAGAAATCCGATTCTGCCTGGGATTTGCGCAACCTGTGACGGCCCGTCGTGCCTGCGACGGTCCGTCACGAAGGTCGTCGCAAGGACCAGAACTCCATTTTTTACTAAGGAGCCTGTGACGGTCCGTCCTGCACTTCCGTCATGACGATCAGAGACTCATTCCCTGTACCAAATTCTCAAAAGTTGAAGTGTTTTGCAACGGGAGCTCACGACGGTACGTCGTAGCTGTGACAACCCGTCCTGCAGGTCCGTCACAGATTACAGAGAGTCGATTTTAATGCTCAATTTTCAGAATTCTAAGTGTTCTGGAACGAGACACCCTCGACGGTCCGTCGTGGTGTCCGTCGTCTTGGCCAGTTTTTCCAGAAATAAAATCTGCTGCTCAAAACGACTAAGCAGGTCGTTACAATAACTTAGATCGGAAGAAGATATAGTCCGAAGAGAAGATGATATATGCAAATTATGCGCAATCGCTTTATAGAAATTCGTATTTCTAATAAATTTCTCTGCTAAAAAAAAGTGAAATGAGAACGACAAAAAAATAATAAGATGAAATTAAGTAAAACAAATGATGTAATAAAAACAAAGATTAAAATATTACGTGAATACTAACTAATGTTATTAATCAGTTTCAACTTTATATAGAGTATTAATTAAATATTAATAATAAACAACTTTTCTTATTAACAACTTTTTTTACATTGTTTGAATAGGATTAATTTCTTTGATAATCACTTTATTTAAAAAGTCAAAGAAATACACTATTAAATATCCCTCTAAAAAAAAAAGAGTGCTTAATTAGCTTAGACAATTAGCTCAACTAAATAAAACAAACATCCAAAAATATCCTTCCTTACACACTTATTATTAATTATAATCATGCACATCTTAATTATAGCAACTAATTAATAAGTTTAATTTACTTAAGCATGGAGCTTGTGAACATTCTTAAAGTCAATTAATCCACCTAATCACATCGAATTAACTCACATTAATATAGTACTTATCTTAAGTACTTAAAACAATTCTATACTATATACAATGTCAACTTAAAAAATATATTTTCTTGTCAATTATTCCATAATTACTTGTATATAAATATATATATGAGATAAACTTTAAAGAGAATAAATAATGGTTGACATTACTATATACTATTAAAAAAATAAAATCAGATCTGCAATAATAATAATAATTTGTTTATGTGGAATCATCCAACACCACAAGATTAAAACTAAATACTCATGGAATCAAACAAAAAATAAAATTATTATGAAAAAGAATAAATTAATTTATTGAAACTATGAGGAACACTAATTCTTTTTTGTAGCCTTAAGTTATGGCACAAATCTTTTTTGGTAGATATAGGACCAATAACAACATGACATTTGTTGAAATAAAAAAACTTAATATGAATGATGATAAGATATCAGAATCATACTAATTCTTGACTTTGGTTGGATATTAGAACAACAAAGGTTCTCTTCATGAGATTTTATGTTTGAATTATAATATATATTCATAGAGTAATTTTTAAAAATATTATCAATATTTTTTAACATATAAAAATATGGTATTAGTATCAACATATCATTATTATTAATAATAGTCTAATAAATAATCTGGTTGTGTTATATATATATATATATATAAGAGTGTTTTGCAACAATGATAAAACTGTTTCTATAACTTATAGTTTACATATTTGTGTCGTCGAAGCAATAACTAAGACTTGTATAAGCATTAGATTAGAATGTCTATATGCGATCCTTCGTTAAATATTATTTACATGAAATTTTATTTAATTCAGACTTGAAATTGATGATATACTTTTAGAAAACAATTTAGTTTATTTTCTTTCTTTTGATTCGACACACATTTCCACGATTATTTTTATTTTTACTTTATATAAATTTTGCAATGTGTTTGGTGAACTACTTTTTATATATTTCATATATAATGTATATAAAAAAAAAATCTCTTTTGGTCTTTGGACGCAATCATTATTGTGAATCTAGTGACAAAAATCAACTATTCCCTAGAAATACTTTTTAGTGTGGTTCCCTCTTTGCTATGTATGTAATTAAGCAAGATGAGAGGAATGTTCTTGGTGAGATCTTAATGTCGCGTTCGGATTTTTTTGAGTAATCTCATTTCGTATATCGATATTATGTTAGATAAATAAATGCCCCATAACATCATTTGGAGTAAGACATGTACGTTTTCTGATGATCAGATCGCATGAATTTCATATTTAATTGTAGATAAAAAATAATCACTATTACTAAAAATGAAAGACAAATTTAGAATAGAACTCGTAAAATTTAACTGAAACCATTGCTACCGACTTCAATTAATATTAAAATGTATAAAATCGTTCTTATTATAAGCTTATAAAATTTTGAATTCGCTACTATTTTATTTTAAGATATAAGTCAAATCCTCATTCTTATAGTCCATCTTTGTTTTTTTTCATCCTCCCCCCCCCTCCCTTCCTTTTTCTTTTTAATTATTATTATCATCATTGTTATTGTTTATAGATGTGTATGTTATGTTGATTCTTTTAATACTTTTGATACTTTATATTATTTTCATGTTAGTTAGAATACATTAATTGACAACAAGAAAAAAAAAAACATCCCACTTAAACAAGAAGATCAATTCTTGCATATATTGTTTGTGTAAATGTAAACTACCAAAGTCATATGTAGTTGTTGAGAATTAAGTTCCTTTATATAACAAATATCGATATGTTTTTAAAGATGAGCGATAAATATGACACACACGAATTTCCACGTATATAACCCATTAAATTTCTATACACATCTAAAATTTATTCGATCTCATGCACTTATACTTTAACAATATATTTATGAAGTTATATTAATATATTGCGTCCAACAATATATATATATATATATGTCCACTAATGTGGGAGCCTCACAGCCGCGCAAGCTGAAAGCAAAATAATCATATGGACGGCTCTTTTATAATATGCATTGGAACTAGAGAAATTATTAGGTAGCAACTAGCACTTGGAGAATCAAGCCACATGCACTCAAAAATTGTATGATTTGTAATACCACTTGCGATTACGATGACTCTATAGATACAGAATTAATTTAATTTTCAGTTTCGATTTTTAGAAATTACGAAATTATTTTTTTCGTTTCGTTTTTTTCACTTAGAGTCTGGAGTTTAAATTGGAGCCCCGACTGATTCCAGAGGGAAGTGCACTCTCTCTTTTGTGTCGTTGAATGAAGGATAAGAGCAATCGGCCGAATGATTGTTGTTCCACTTACGGTTACAGATGCCCCCTGTCGAAGCAAAACAAGAACTAATACTCCAACCCCATTTTTCAGAAATTTCAATTCGATCTAAACCTCGAAATTCATATCTTTATATACGAAATTACTTCCGCTGTTCTTTAAACTTTTTTTCGAAATGAAAATCATAAACTTTTTCATCGCCCACACAAGGGAATTTATTTGCCTTCGATCTGACTTTCTAAAATGAAATTTTAGAGAAGGTGGAGTTCAGTAACCCAGTTCAATGACCGTCAAGTGGAAAAATACTCTTTTCTTCACTAATTCTTACATAAGCAATTTGCAGAACGGACTACAGGGCTACAATATCCCGTACACACTCTTTTTAAGTTTGAAATCCACAACAACATTATGAATTTCAAAATTATCACAATATCCTAAATTTTTAACTTACTTAAATACTAGTAATTATTTTTCGAAACAATCGAAAAGTGGCTAGGCCTTGCAATGTTTACCTTGTTCATTTTGTGGCCCAAAGTTAAATAATTGCGGCCCAATACATTGTTCATATACCTGATCCCAATTTTAAGGCCCATTTACACAGCCCAATGGCCCATTTAATAAAACGCCATAGTTTCTAGAACATAATAGAATTGTATTAGCTCGATTTTTTTTTCTTCACTGACTTTCACAAACCCTAGCAGTGTAGCTGATCGCCGAGCAGTTTCCCGGTTCATCTTGCCGGAGAAGTTGAAGCCGTTGGCTGGTTTGTTCGATTCTCTATATATCTATATGTACACACTTAAAATATGTTCTGTTCTGTTGAAACTGAGAGTGAAATCATATAATCTACGTTGAAATTTATTGAAATTTTACATGCTTTTCTTAGAGAAATTGTTATTACATGATGAAATGTGTAGTATCATTGGAACTCGCACCAGCTGATTTTTGAATTATCATGATAATACTTAGAAGTGATGAATCATTTTTGTAGTGTTCCTATTGGGAGGTTAGAAATGTAGTTTTTCCTCAAAAAGTGCTTATTTAAAAAAACAAAGTGTTGTGATATCGGTAGCTGGTTTGGAAGTGAATTATGCTGGTATTAAATTCGGCTCAAGTAATAACACGCATAGTAGCTGGTTAGAAGATAAGTAGTTCATGTATAAGATCAATAGGATGTTCGATTTGCAATTTTAAAACCTGCTTAACTAATATAGTTGTAAGTTATGTGGAAATATAGCATGTTATTATATGCAGGATAGGTGGATAACTAATTTATACATTACGAATTTGCGTAGCTAATATCTGCTAAATTTATACATAAATTCCCTACCTTCGTAATTCTAACCAGCTACATTATCCTTCCTACCATGTATATGGAATAGCTTATTCCATCACTATGGTACAAATGTGTGATAAGTTATCCCAAACATGGCAACCAAACAAACCACCAAATTTTATCCCAGGACTATCTTTTCTTTATCCTAGGACTATTTATTTTTATCCCTCACAAGAAATGATCCCTTGTGTTTGACAAGATTTTGGAAGATAATAAGTACTTTTGGGGAATTAAAGTTGATTTTCTGAAGTTAAAAGTCGTAGCTTGTGCCCAAAAGTACCTTTTTTTTTTTAAAAAAAAATTGGGATAAATTCTCCTTTAAGCACTTTTTAAAGCTCGGTGAAACATTAATTGCAGCTCAATTGTTTTTTTAAAGAATTTATTGGCCAAACACAAACGGGCTCTCACAAAAAAAGGTACTTTCTTAAAAAGCACTTTTTAAATAACATACTTTTCAAAATAAGCTGATTTTAGAAGCTTGGCCAGGTAGACATGTGTTTTAGGATGTCTTAGCTAGTTTGTGGTCCTAACACATTTTAGCTCCAAGTCAGGTGTTTAACTCCAATCATCTATGGATTCCAATGAAAATGGGCTTCCTCAGATCACTCCTTGTGATACTGGTGGTGATAATGAAATAGCTGGTGTGGATAACGGAGAAGAAGAACATAACTCGAGCAAGAGAAGATCAAGCTCTAAGGTGTGATGGATCTTTTGAAAGTTTCTTTTTAATCATATTCAATATGCATTCAAGGAGTAGAAGATAAACATCTAGACAATGGTGAAATTTTGTGACTGCTATATGTTATAATGATCTGTTATTAATGAACTCGCAAATTTTCTGGTTACTGTTTTCTGTTTATGTTAAGGATACACCATAATATTAGGCTAGACTTGTTAAAGGACACATTTTATTTTGGTTTATGACCCGTGGACATTTTAATGTGTATGCTTCTTCCATATAGAGGGTCAATAAGCGGAGTTAAAACGGAGCTCCTTCTATTATCACAAGCTCATCCCTGGCATCAGTGTGTGGACACTTGAACTTCAAAATGGCATGTATTTTGTCTATGGTCAAGATCATGTAGATTTCAGAAATTTGATGTTTTTAAGATTATGTTATATGAGATGAACTTTATTATTCTTTCATTGGATAAAATGGGTGTACATGATTGTTGGTTGAGTGGTTTCTTCCTAGGAGAACATCACATCATGGAAATGAATACTTTATAGTGCAAACGCAAGGAAATGGGGTTTTAGTTTTTCATTCTGCAAGTTAAGCTTTTTATAGGTCAGTGAAAGCAGGTTCCTTCTGATTTAGTGTGATATTGGAATTTAGTCATAGCATTTAATTTCCTGCAAAAGAAATCAGAGTCGTGTATTTGGATATTACCCTTGTGCAACGACAACCCTTGTCCCGGCCATTGTAGCACGTGTGTCAGTTGTCACCCATGGCATAAGGGGCACGATGACTTGAGTCTTGAGCATTCTAAATACATGCTTTTCATTGTTGTAGTATTTCTTTATTACTCGCTCCCCTTTATTGCTTCTGCTTTGATAAACATTTCCTATGATTTTACATCTTTCAGCACTGTTCCCGTGATTATGAGGGCGAAAGAGAATCTTCAAGAAGCAGAGACAGAGAGGGGGATAAAGGACGTGATAAGGACAGAGGTAGGAGCAGAGACAGAGATAGAGATCTGGAAAAAGATCGTGATCGTCGCCACAGCTATCGTAGCGAGAGGCATAGGACTAGAGGTAGAGATGATGATGCTAATGTTTCTGATGGTGGTCCTGAGAGCCGGGAGTACTGGTAATCATTACTCACTGCATACTCACTGCAATCACTTGTGGTAGAACTGTTGACATATGTGCCACTGCATTTTCAGTGTTCTGGATTACCCACTGTAGTCTGTATATTGTCTACTACTGTTCGTATTATTTCGTTGTTGTTACTGCTCGTGTTTCTCTATCCCCTTTTTCGAACTGCTTTGCTATGCTTTCTAATCTTAGGAGGGTCTATCGGGAACAAACCTTTGTACCTCTACGAGGTAAGGGTAAGGTCTGTTTACACTCTACCCTTCCCAGTCTTTTTTGTGGAGTTACGTTATCTTGTTGCCTTTTCATTGTTTTGCACTTGTGCTTTTTGCCTTCTTTTTGGTTGAGGACAAGCGGTGCGTAGTGTATTCATGTCCATGTGCTTTTTGTTGGTGCAGGCAGAAAGATTATGATAGAGAGAGGGATGAGAGGCACAAACATAGGTCAAAATCTTATGAGAAAGAGCGGGAGGAAGGGCATAGACACAGGTCCAAATCATATGACAAGGATAGAGAGGAAAGGGATAGGCACAGATCAAAATCCTATGACAAAGATCGAGAGGATAGGCACGGACGCAGATCTCACTCAAGGGGAACATCTAGTCGTAGGTCCAGATCACGTTCTCGATCACGGTCTCGTTCACGCTCCAAAAGGTTAGTTCTCTGCTGTCCATGAAAACCTGATAATCTATAGTGCAGGGAGGGATTGCTCTCTATTGCATAGACTGATAGTTCTCATTTTTCTTTGGTTATGTTGAGGAATGTGACATAGCAGCAGAGATTCCTTGAACCCTTTTTCCTTTGGCTATGGAGATAAGATAGTTTTCACTTTTCAATGCTCCAATTGTTATTTCTTAAGTTGCCAAGGAGTAACATGGTTATTGAGGGTTCATATAATTGATGCCAACTTGTTTGACATTGAGGCATAATAGTAGTTGTTCTGGGCTTTATGTGATTTCAGTTATGAGTGTAATTTTGGTTGTAACAGAAAATCAGATTGATGAAGCTAATGTTAGTTCATTCATTGGCGTTGATCTGCAGATTAAGCAGAAATATCCTCACTCTTATGATAGGTAATTAGTTTCAGAAATGGGACACACTCCCTTGTTTTTAGGAGTTGGGGGTGTGAGGGTAGAATGTGTTTTTTATTCATAGGAGGACAATTAAATGACTTAAGCTCTTGGAGCATCCAAGGTATTATGTTCAATGAAGTTGGAATGAATACAACGGAAGACCAGGTTTCAAATCTCAACAGATGCAGGGAAAAAAAGAAGAAACTAGAATATTTTTCAATTTGTCTAAGCCGTGGTAGGCATAGTTACCATTGTAGCAGTGGAAGTCATTGCTTTGTAGCTTAAATGAGTTTGAAAAAACTCCACTGGGAGTGGAAATTGTGGATATGTCCCTACTAATGGTGATGGTGGAGAGTTTAAGTTCTCATTCTTTTCTAGTACTGTTTTTTCTCTCTTTTTGGTGCTCTTTTATATGGGTGGGTTGGGGAAATAAGTTAGTACTGTCGGTTATTTTAGTTGAAGGGTTTCAAAGCATTTCTCTAACTGTTCATACTGATATGCTTGTAGCAAAAGGGTCAGTGGGTTTGACATGGCACCTCCTACTTCTGCTCTGTTATCTGGTGCTCCTGCTCTTACAGGTACTTGCTTATTTTCTTATATATTGGCAATGTTTTGGTAACTGTTATTTTGTTTTTCTCCTTTGGATGTAGTGTGGAAAGTTCTTACCAAAATGCATGGTTTCATTTTGGTATGTTGCTAGATTGACTGATTTTATTTCAGTTGCTCGATTGTTCACATTCTATTTAATTGCTTACTTGGTTAAATAACTCCGAAACTGAGAAAATCTTTGGTTTTTGTTGTCTTTGGTGTTGTTTCTTTGTTTAGTATGTCTTATCTTATGTCCTAAGAAGGCAACGTTGGGCTAGTAGCCCCACTGTGCTGACAATGGGCGTGAGCCAACCGCTCTAGCTTTTATGTTCAAGGAAGACAATAAAAGGTCTCGTTCATCTTCAACCAGGGATTTTTTGTTTGGTAGCTTTCAAGTTATTTCTCCAAATTAATTTTGTAATATTTACTGAAGAATTATTTGAGGAAACATTCAAAATGTTCTAATTGTAATAGACCAAAGTAAAAAAAAAAGAAAATGTCTTCATTTTTATCCCTATATGTTCAATGGTCCTTCTCATCGATTAACAAAGAAAATGTCCTCATTTTTATCCCTATGAGAAGCTTCTGCAGGTCTACTCCCTGGCACTGCCCCAGCTATTCCTGGAATGCTTCCTAACATGTTCCCTTTGGCCTCTGGACCGGTATTTTCTCTCTGTTGGAAATATAATATATTTTGTTCATAAGTTTTTTGAATGATTTAAAATGTATCTTTGTTTGTGGCAGCTTGGAGCTATTCCTGTTCTGCCAGTTCAGGCAATGACTCAGCAGGTATCAGTTGTCTCTTCAACCACTTCCTTTTGTTTGATGTTCCATGATTAGCTCTCTGTCTGCTTTAATTGGATGCTCTATCATATTGATGATATTTCAGAATGGTCACTTGAAGGTTGATATTGTAGCGTTTGTCTGGTCTTCTATAGATGTAGTGCAACAGAATCTTCTTCCTTCCATCTTATCTAATTTAAGGAAAATGTTAAATGTCATGCTCTCGAAATTTCACATTTGGCATAAAGTGTTGAATTGTCGGTTAAATCTCAATAGACTTGAGGAAATATTTTAGTATGAGAATTTATTTGTGAAGTTATTTGGCTGATCTTCTTAGAGTGCTTATTTCTCAGGCAACTAGACATGCAAGGCGAGTTTACGTTGGTGGACTTCCTCCGACTGCAAATGAACAGGTAATCTTTTTCATCCTGTAGTTCAGATGTTTTGAGCTCCCCTATATTTGTGTGGAGTTGGTTGAGTCAGAGTTATATTTTAGTCTGCTAGTGGTTTTCATATCAATTTGATTCATGCTCCTTCATTAGTCATCCCTTCTTCATAACTCATTTAAGTCTATCCATGTCTCAATCTCGTATCAGTTCAAGCATTTTGACATTTCCTTAGCATGGCTGTGGAGGGTTTGGATGTCTTCCATTTTCAGTCGAAGCCCTTGTAGCTTCAGCTTAATATTTGTTCGACTTGCCTATCTCAGTATCCCCTAATGATATCAATTCCCATTTCGAGAAATTGCATCAATTGTCAACTGAAGTAATGAACTTGAAATTTATGTGAAAATTGATACCACGATTCAAGCATTTCCTGGAGAAGCTTCTAGAATGACACTGTTGACCTTTTGATCTTGTCGTATAAAACAGAAGTGGGCGATGCTTTTTGACCTTTAAATGATTCTCTTAACGCATCATTTAAAGTGCCAAAATCACCAATAACTACAAAGGGTCCCAAAAAAATATCAACATCAACAATTACACCCCAATCCACAAATACAAAAGCAAAGAAACTATATAGGAGTATTCAAGGAATATGCTAGCTACGCGAGTGGAAAACATTTGTTTATCAAGAAAATAAGATGGAAGAAATATTCTTCATTTTATACGGGTTCCCTCAAATTAAAGTTTGACTTATATAACATTAATCTATGCTTATATTGCAAATTTTGCAACTTCGTTTTTTCTATAAAATGGGAAATAATATCTAGAACTAGCAAACCACTTGTTCAATAAATTTTGAACTTAAAGGTTACAAATGAGATCCTAGAATGGGTAGATCTGGACTTCATCTTGTTTCCTCTGCCCGCAAAACACAGGAACCTTTAGAGACATATTTTACTTATTTGAGCTTGTAGATACTGTCTACTGATTATATTTGTCACCGTACAGTCAGTGGCTACATACTTCAATCATGTTATGTCAGCAATTGGTGGAAACACTGCCGGTCCAGGTTAGTTACATTGAGTTGTCTTCAGGTCTTGATGCAACTATGCACTATGCAGTACCCATTATTGGATGCTTTAATGTTTCACTATGTTTTTTCCAGGTGATGCAGTCGTCAATGTTTATATAAACCATGAGAAAAAGTTTGCTTTTGTTGAGATGAGATCTGTGGAGGAGGCCAGCAATGCCATGGCCTTAGATGGTATTATCTTTGAGGTAATCGTCCTTCTAGTTTTGGCATCGCTTTATATTCTGAAGGCTTCTGAATCACCTGCAAAGACAGAATGTGAAAGGTTGGATTCATGTATAGGCTGGTATTTGTTAAAATTTGGGAATTGATTTTATACCCTATACATAAGTCTGAGGCATGTATTCGGTTGATTGTTGCGGCTTTGTTTCTTCTGTGTTGGTTCTTTTTTTCTGCTGGCTCCTTTTAGTATGTAGCAGTTAATTTTTTTTTGCGTATGTAGGACTTGTTTTTACAAGTACCAGCTTTTGGAATAATTACTTTTAGCATTGTACTGTATTTAGTTCACATTGGAGAAAACTTAAATGTGTGCTTATATCGTCTCTTTGGGGCTTTTAGGGAACACAAGTTAAGGTCAGAAGACCGACTGACTATAATCCTTCTCTGGCTGCAACTCTTGGTCCAAGCCAACCAAATCCAAACCTTAACCTTGCTGCAGTTGGATTGTCACCAGGATCCACTGGTGGGCTTGAAGGTCCTGACCGTATCTTTGTGGGAGGCCTGCCTTACTATTTCACTGAAGCTCAGATTAGGGAGTTGCTGGAGTCCTTTGGCCCTCTTCGGGGGTTTAATCTGGTCAAAGATAAAGAAACTGGAAACTCGAAAGGCTATGCGTTTTGTGTCTATGCTGATGTATCAGTAACTGATATTGCCTGTACAGCTCTTAATGGTATCAAGATGGGTGATAAAACTCTTACTGTCAGGCGTGCAAGTCAAGGTACTTTACAGCCTAAGCCAGAGCAGGAGATTGTATTAATGCATGCTCAGCAACAAATAGCACTGCAGGTAAGGTGTATTCTTTTGTTACTCAATTCGTTGAGCTTTTAATCCATTCCTCTTCTCTTTTAGACATAATATTTTAGGCTGTAAAATTCTTATCCTATTCAAGCGAAAAAGGCGACTGATAATGTGGCCCTTTGCTTTGCTTGTGTCATTTGATCTGCAGAGACTCATGCTACAACCTGGAGGACCTCCTACTAAAGTCTTATGCCTAACACATGTGGTTAGCCCGGATGAGCTCAAAGATGACGAAGACTATGAAGATATAGTGGAAGATATGAGAATGGAATGTGGGAAATTTGGTAAATACATTGTCACTACAGATGCATCAAGCTAATCAATGTTTTATTTTACCTTTTGACTAGTCGAGTTTTGTGTTTGATGGCACTATACTAATCTTCGCAATTCCAGCCATAAATATAATTTATTTTCTGGGGTTTCTTCTGTTGATGTGTGACATCTATACTATATTTTCTTCAATTTGCAGGCAATTTAGTGAATTTAGTCATCCCACGCCCAAGGTCTGATGGTGAACCTACACCTGGGGTTGGAAAGGTTAGTAACTTATTAATATGCATTATGACGCTTTACGCAGAATTTATTATTCACCATTCACCAATTACTTTTTAAAAAATATAACCTGTGCATGGTACTCAACATGAATGTATATCATATAACCAGAAGTACCAGTTTTCTCAAGATGCTATATAATATAATCACTTGGTTTTTTCACAGCAACAACTGATCATAATATTCCAACAGGTCTTTTTAGAGTATGCTGATGTGGAGAGTTCTTCGAGAGCTCAACAAGGATTGAATGGCAGAAAATTCGGAGGAAATGAAGTTGTTGCTGTCTTTTATTCAGAGAACAAGTTCTCCGAGGGAGACTATGAGGGCTAGCGTAGGTAGTATCTGCTCGACTCAGCCAGACAATGTCTTGTATTGAATAGCTAGCTTATGTATCATTAACGTTGAAAATGTTGGGTCGGTCTGGGGATTTTATGAACCAGCTATAAGACTGGCTGCTACTTAGATAGCAATAGTGCAGTTTGCCTAGTCAAAGAGGCATCGCGTGTTTTGCCCTTGCATGGCTTTACTTACAGTTAGCCTGGTCTGTGCATTGTTACTTACTGACATGGATATCGTTAACCATCTCGATGTTTTCTCTATCTAGAACCAGCAATTTAATGTGGCTAATACAAATAGTTATCTCAATTTTATAGTGGTAGTAATAGTTGTGAACCTCATCTATGTGAAGGGAGTTTCAGTATGCTAAATTTACTTTATGTTAATCGATTTAGTCTTCCCTTCATATGGCTACTTGATCAATTCTTTCGAATTCATTTGATCATTTTTCGCGTTTGAGTATCCCTCCATCGGAATTGAGTGAGTGAGTTTATCAAATGCTCGACAAGTATCGACAGAGTTATTAAGTATAGACTAATAAGGGCATCACCATATATTTGTAGGTAAAGAGTGATTTTTCTATAATTTGCAAATGATTTTGTGTAAATATTAATTTTTTTCTTTAATGACAAATTTTTACAGCCATATAAACGTTTTAAGTAGGGCCCGTTTGGCCATAAATTTTTCAAATAATATTTGGGAAAAATTTGGCAAATAATGTTTGTCCATACAATTTGCCATTATTTGGCAAATATTTTTGGCAAATATCCCAAATTTCCAAATACTAGTTTTTTCTAGTATTTGGGCCAAATCTCATTATTTGGGATATTTTAAAAATTAAAATTTTACCCCAATCTTTTATCTTTTACAAAAACACCCTCTCTAGTTGTTGCTTGCGTTGTATTACATTATTTTTTTACGTGAACACCAAAATAGTGATGAAATATTTAGTGAATATTAAATAATGATATGATTGTTGATGAAAATTATTAAAAATTGGCTTTAGATAACAAAGTCATGTACTTTGTCTACTTCACGATATATGGAATAATTCTTGTTGCACTCACTCCAAATTACCACATTGCTTTAGTGTCATGGACATTATTTGTTATTATTGTAACGAACATTCAATTGACTTGTAATACAAACTTTTAGTTATTTTTGATAGTTTTTAAAACTTGTGTGTATAAATCATATTTTTCTAAAAAGGTGAAATATATTTCTCAAATTTTATGGCCAAACACATGGTGAAATTTCACCCAAATTTTCACTCAAATAATATTTGCCAAGAACATTTGGAAATCTATAGCCAAACGCTAGCGTAGTTTTTCTAGTGTTTGTGTGAATTAAAAAAATGTTTATATCTTGTGTTTGTGTGACATATAATGTTTATAAAATTGAAAAGTTGATGCAAATAGGCTTTAAATTTAAATTTACATATATAAATTCATATCAAATTAAAATAATATCTAACAAAAATTTCATATTAATTACGAAAAGAATAAATCAGACAATAATTGATCAAAAATAATTAAATCTTTTAAAATTAAATGTACCATATATATATATATATATATATATATTATATATATATATTATATATATATATATATATATATATATATATATATATCAAATGTAGATTATCATTATTTAAATAAAAACAGTATCTAACAAAGACAATTTCATATTAATTACGAAAAGAATAAATCACACAATAATTGATCAAAAATAATTAAATCTATTAAAATAAATATACCATATATATATATATATATAATATATATATATATATTATCAAATGTAGATTATCATTATTAAATAAAAACAGTATCTAACAAAGACAATTTCATATTAATTACGTAAAGAATAAATCACACAATAATTGATCAAAATCTCTCTCTATATATAGATTATCATTATTTTAATAGTAGAATATACATCCCTTATAAAAAAAAAAAAAAAAAACCCAAAAGAGGTTTTATACATTTATATATTAGCTCACATAAACCCTAATTTTGGAGCCACCTCTTTGTTCTTAAACCCTAAAAACTTAGAAGAGAGCTCCAATGGATTCTGTAAGCAATAATGAGATTGAGAATTCAGCAAGCTATGAGAAAAACCCATCAAAGATCAAATTCCAGTATGAGGATGATGATGAACAAGTAGTACAAGATGAAGCTGTTACCGAAAGCTCGAATCTTGAAGTGGATGAAGATATCTCCATGTGTGACCCCACCACCACCGCCGCCGCCGTGGATGAGTCGATGGTCGGCGGTGATAAGACCAGCGCTGACTATTATTTCGATTCATACTCACATTTTGGTTAGTGATTTGTACCATGTGTATGTTTTGGTTTATTTGAATTTGAGCTAAAAATTTACTTAAATCTATAAGTTGAAAAATCTCTTTTTTCTTATTCCTGGGAAGCTTTTGAGTAGAAAGGAGAAAAATTTCCTGTTCTTTGCCAAAACTGATTTGGGTAGTTTGTATCTGTTGAGTGTTGCATAAAGTATCGATTTGGGAACTTCATTATCTGTTATGGAACTCTAGTGTTATGCTTATTTTCTTTGTTGGAGATAAGAAGGTAATCAAAGAGTCCTGTCGTACTAGCTAAAGTTTCAAATTTGTTACTTTTATGCATCTTTTTCTTATGGAAGCTGATTATCTGCCTTTGTTTTGTTGATGCTTTTGCAGGTATTCACGAAGTAAGTATCCATCTTTGTTTGTATTGTTATTCTTTTTGGTATCTTTTCGTGATACAGTTTTGCTTAAAGATGTTTTTTTGAGGCGTTCTAATTGTTAATTTTTATGTGGTAACAGGAGATGTTGAAGGATGTCGTAAGAACTAAGACTTACCAAAATGTAATCTATAAAAATTCCTTTCTTTTCAAGGATAAAGTGGTCCTTGATGTGGGAGCTGGGACAGGAATCCTGTCACTCTTTTGTGCAAAAGTTGGTGCCAAACATGTTTATGCGGTATGTGTCTTTGCTTGTTCAATGTTCTCGTTTTATACTTTCATTTTGTGTAGTTTCTTGTTCTTTCATGATTGGTCTATGATTGCTATCTTGTGGTGGCTGTTTTGGTGTGCACACATTATGATGCTTTACATTGAGGTTCTTCTGAAGATATTGCAAAGGACTTTAGAATATAAATTGATTTGAAAGCTATGTGGAACTGGCAGTTGTCTTTGCAATATCATCAAATATGGCTGAACCTTTACTATTTGATTTTCAGATAGAATGCTCCAGTATGGCTGACACGGCACAAGAAATTGTTAAACTCAATGGATTTTCTGATGGTGAGAAGATGCTATCACTCATGAACTTTGTGACAGGTGTTCTGATGTGTGTACTTTACTGAGTCTGTTTCTTTCTATCTCAGTTATAACGGTTATCAAGGGAAAGGTAGAGGAGATTGACCTACCCGTTCCACAAGTGGATATAATAATCTCTGAGTGGATGGGATACTTTCTTCTGTACGAGAACATGTTAGATACAGTCTTGTATGCTCGCGACAAGTGGTTGGTAAGTTTCTTTACTTGTTATGATGTATAATTTGTCACTTCGATTAATGATGATATCAGTTCTTTAGAATCGGTTTTCTGTGCAAGCAATGACACTGCATGTGCATGAATGTTGGATTAGGTTTTGAGTAGTTCAATGGATGAAGAGAAAGCACGGACACATAGAGATTAAATTTTGAGTGCTTTTCATGGATGAGAATTGTTGTGTACTACAATAGATACTATCCATAAAAGAAAATGTATATAGTCATTGGAAGACACCATGAAGGGGACCAAAAACTGCTGGCTTAGTGTTTTAATGACTCAACCCGTGAATTTAGTTAAATGACTGCAGGTTGAACTACGAAGTGTGAAGGAGATACTGGTGGAAAATTGTATCCAATTGTATGTTTACCATTTGTTCCAATAAATGATGCTACCCAGTACAAACTATGGATAAATATCCTACTTAATTTATCTTCTCAATGCATGGGAGTCAATTTTTTTTCCTACCACTTTTGAATTCTGGTTTTCCTGTTTGGCGCTTAAGCTTATTTTTTAAATTAAGAAGCTAATTTGACTATCTATTGCTGGAATTGTGTGAATAGTTTTGGAGGTTGATGAGAGGTTGAAATTTTTTTTCTAGACGTTTTGATTATACTTGATGGGTCAACTATATGTTTTGGATTAGACCCTTTAAAAGGGAAACGGAAATGATGCCACAAAGTAAAAGGTCTGAGCAGGAGGAAGTGTTGGTAGTAATGAAATATGTGTGGAATGAGGAAGAGGGCCCCTGTCCTTTTCCAAGTTGTGAGACTGTGACTGTCGCAACCTCTTCTATATTGATTAGACTATGCTTATTATTGAAGCTTGGTCACGGGTTTAAAAAAGGCGTGATTACATTCTATCATTGAATGCTAATCTAGATTTTGCCCCGACATTTTGTTCCTACTGGTGAAACATATTTCATCTATCATCACATTCACTTGCAGTGATCAAACCTTCTTGCTGATCCTCCTCCCCGCCACCTTAAGTCCCTTAATCTCATTTGAAAAAAGGAACAAGTCAACAAAGGCAAAGAAAATAATGTGTGATTGACGCCTGCGTGTGTTTGGTTGAATGTATTTGTGTTTAGCTGATATTAATAGAGTGCTTCTGTGGTGATTTATATCCTATCACAACTGTGAAATGTGCTAACTTTTCATCAATTAAGTCAGCTATTGGGAAGATGAATATAAATAAATGGTTTCTTTAGAAAATGAGAATGAGAACATGTAGTTAGTGTTTGGTTTGCCCAGAGGATTTCCATATCATTGTTTTTGGGAAATATTGCAGGTTGGGTAAAGATTAGCTCGGCAAAATTATGCCAAATGCCTGGCTTTGCTTCCTGTGCTCACTTGTCTTGAAGGTTTTTGTGCTTGGTTGATGGATAAGAAAGAGCTTTTTCCTAATCCTGTCCTCTTTCTTTCCCATTGCAGGTGAAGGATGGTGTTGTTCTGCCGGATAAAGCTTCTCTTTATTTGACAGCTATTGAAGATGCTGATTACAAAGAAGATAAGATCGAATGTAAGTTCGTTGTTCCTCCATGTTATATACTTAATGGATTTTGATATTGTACGGTATTTTCTCTTCAGTAATTTACTTCGAATGTATTTTTTAGTGGCATCAAGCAGTTTCCATTTTTTTCTTTTGTTAATTTCGGCCTCCGTATTCTACTGCAGTTTGGAATAGTGTGTATGGTTTCGACATGAGCTGCATACGAAAGCAAGCTATGATGGAACCTATTGTTGACACTGTAGATCAGAATCAGATCGTCACCAACTGCCAGTTACTGAAGGTAATCAAGTCAAGTTTATATGTAGTTGCCTTTGGATTTACTGAATAGCCGTACAATGTGTGATTTGTCTTTTACTTAACTGATAATGGATGCTTCCCTTCAGACGATGGACATTTCGAAGATGACTTCTGGGGATGCTTCCTTCACAGCTCCATTTAAGCTCATTGCAGAACGCGACGATTACATTCATGCCCTTGTAGCATACTTCGATGTCTCTTTCACAAAGTGTCACAAGTTGTTGGGCTTCTCAACAGGTCCGCATTTTTGTCATTGCATTTGCTTTTAATTTTGACATTAGCCTTTGGCAATATTCTCCTTCCTTTAATTTTTTTCCTTATATTATTTGTTTCTTCTGTGTTATTGTTCCTTATTCGAAGGATCCGAGGTGCTTAGATTGGTCACCTTGTAGTTCTCTTTATTTACGTTTTTGGGGGATGAGTACGTAGGATTCAGAAGAGTTCTTGTAAATACCTGAACAATCTGTGCAATAGAATATTATAAACAAGCTCATATAGCTTCGTCGTTTCTGACCATGAAAAAATAATGATATTCAGGGCCCAAATCTCGAAACACACATTGGAAGCAAACAGTTCTCTACCTGGAAGATGTGATAACTGTTTGCCAAGGGGAAGCTGTAGTTGGAAGCATGACTGTGGCTCCTAACAAGAAAAATCCTCGAGATGTCGATATAATGCTCAAATACTCTGTAAATGGTAAACACTGCCGCGTTTCAAGAACTCAGTATTATCGGATGAGATGATATGCATTACAGATGAGTGAGTTCCTGCGTTGTCCGCAGCTTTCGGGTGGATATACAGGAACTGGTAAACATCCCTACCTGCTTCCCAAAGGCAGTCAATGTTAGTGTACTCTCTATATATCTTCCTATCAAACTATGGATTATTTTTCTGTCTATTTGCTTAGTTACACAACTAAGAAATTCATTTGTTGCATTATCTGATGCTTGAGGCCAAAGAGGCAATTGTAACTTATATTTTTTATTATTATTATTATAATATGATATTTTCTTTGTTTATGATACTCTATTTAAGCTCATTTAAGTCTTAGTTATTTTCTATTCACATTTGGTGTTCTGGTGTTTGATATTCGTATTAGAATTCAATTACGCACATTCCTGAAGTCCAAGACACGTGAAATATGTAAAATTTTGAATTTCTACTTCGTGACACGTGAAATATATAAAAATTTTGAATTTCTATTTCGTGACGTTGAAATGCTGTAAAAAGTATAGTTCATTAAAAAGTTGTGACAATCTTGAATTTGTGTTTTTGTGATTTCGTAACTTTGAGGATGTTACCCTACATACATTATTGTTTACTAGGTTGTCATGAATGAATTCACAAAATTTAAGATAAAATAAATTTCGTTGGATATATTTCATTTATGGACATATAACATACGAAAAGTTGAGATAGTCTTAAATTTGTTTCGTGAAAATTTGAAGTCAAACGGAGTTGGTTATTCATATTTTAAATAAATAATGAACTAATATTAACACACGATAAATAATCTTAAATTTCTATTTTTGAACCTGAAAACAAAAATGGATAAAACATATTTTAGAAAATTCATAGATTAATATATTTGGAGAAAAGGTAATTTTTAATTCCTATTTGTCATTCCAAAACTTAGAGATATTCTATTATGAAAAATTCATTCATCATACATTCTATTATTTTTCCCAAAAACTAATTCTTTCAAAAAATTAAACTAAAATGAGAATTACTTTTAATTAATCTATAAATACTTTTGGACCTTCAATTTTAGGTTACCAGAGAATATTAGCTGGAAAAAAAAGAAGAAGAATAAAGAACCATTACAACTTACAATTTAATATGCAAACTTTAAAATAATTTAAACAAGAATAAAATAAAATAAAATAAAATAAAATACAGAGGGAATCAAATCTTTTTATCATCAAAGAATGACAGAAGTTCCCATTCATGAGGTTGACTAAATTTAATTAAGTTGGCATTTGATTATAATATTTGGGATTTAAATTTTAAATTTTAATTATAGATCAACATTATATTTATAAAATCAATACGAAATTTCAAATAATACTTTTATATTTCAAATTCTTCTAAAAATAGGATTTTTTAAAAGAATGTAAACGTGACTTATATTATATTTTATAATAAAACGAACTCATGTTTGATGTGAATAAATTATTTGTACCATGTGTACATATTATATTAAATAATAGTTAAATATTACTTTTTTTTAATCAATAAATCTTTATAAAATTATATATATCTGAAACATTGTAACATCATGTAATAACAAACATTTTTTTTATGAAAGGTAGATGAAGATATATGATTTATTAATACAATGTATTAAAATATTCTGTTATCTTATTTTATAAACGTTATAACATCATGTATATTTGTTTCATATGAAAAAAAATATACATTTTTAAAATTTAAATTACACATCAAAACAATATTTCAAATCAATTGAATCTTAAATCAAACGAATCCTAAAAAAGCAATTATATCATACCTTTATTATAGAGTTTGAAAACATATTTATATACCCAAATTAATTTCTTTTTTCTTATACATTACGTACTAATTTGGAAAAGAATATAATTAACAAAAATTAGTAAATTAGTCAAAATAAATAACATATTTAGTAAAAATATCCATACTTTATAAATATTAGCAATAATGTCAAAAATGTCATTATTTTAGAAAATTTATGTGTCCCAATTTTCTTCCTATTTTATCTCTCTTTTTCAATTAATTCTATATATCCTTTTTTTTTAAAAAAAAAATATCATTCTCTCTCATATTTATCTTTTCAAATTGTTAATTCTCTCTCCCATTTAATTTTTTTTCTCTCTCATGGTTATCTTTTTTGATCTTCCTCCAACATTCAAGTTGCAAATATTTTTTTGCCATATATTTTGGTTGTTTTTTAATCCAAAATTGAATCAACCAGAATCCCTTTGATTAAGGTATCTCTAATCTTTATCCTATTTTCAGATTTCTTTTCTAATTTTATTTTTATTTAAATCTTAAAAAATGTTGTTTGTATTTTTTTAATTTCCGTTATGATTTACTCTCCAATGGCTGAATCCAAGAGGCTTACTAGAGGTATTCATCTTAATCAACCAATTCTGGTGATTTTTTCATTATTTAATTTATTTATTACTTAACAAATAGTGTATAATGTATGATCCGCTGCTAGAATGAGGGAAGAAAGAGGGTAAGAACATTTACAAGGCTCATTGGTGTGCAAAACCTTCCTCAAATTCAGAACGCAAATATAGAATCTTTGTCTACTCGTGAGGATCTTGAAAAAGACGACGAAGATCGGATAGTTGTCGAACAATTTTCTATTAGTTTGTTTTGTATTTATAGTTCTTTTTTAGAATTTGGTATGCTTTCTTAATTTGTATTCAAATCACTACGTATACTATCAATATTTGTGTTTATTAAAAATTTCATGTTGCATGGTTTATGAATCTTGTATTTGTCCCTAATTTGTATTCATCCAAATGTATGTTAACTAGTTATGTATTTTATTTATAAGAAGAACAACTTTCTATTAGTTTATTTGTATTCGAATACAAATACAAATAATAGACATATTGGAATGAATACGACTTTGAAAAGGAAACAAGATTTTGAAAAGAAAAATAAATACACAGTGAAAAATATATACGAATACAAAGTATTTCTTAAATAACTACATTTTATTTGACATACATATTGAAATGAATACAAACTAATAAAGGTATGTCAAGTGAATTTGACATTTCTTTCTAATTTGTATTTATTCTAAAGGATGAGTACACCAAATATTCAATTTTATATTTCATTCACTTTTTCATCATACTAATTTTTTGTATTTTATATATTATTATACAAAATTCTAAATAAAAACTAGAACAAATAGAAATACAAATAAAATACATATTGAAATGAATACATACAGGATTTTTGAAGAAAAAAATAGCTATATAGGGAAAAAATATTTGAAAATATAAATATATTTATTAAATGACTATATAGATAAATTCGGCATACCTATTGGATGAATACAAACTAATAAAAAAATATAACAAATATAAATAGAATATATTGTGGAATGAATATAATTTTAAAAAGGTAAAAATTCTGGAGAAAAAAAAAACAATTTAAATTTTATTTGAAAATGTAACTGATGAGAAAATTAAGGATGCTTGCCTTTTTTGAAATATTACCCCCTTAATTTTCTCCTTTTTGTTATTAAATAATTATATTCTTTAAATAAAAATAAATAATAAAAAAATAAATAAGATACATAACAAACTAAAATGACATTTTTACTAAAATTGAAATTGTTGCTAATGGGTCCTCTTAAATGCTAAAATATTGACATTTTAAAAAATTTCCCATTATTTAAACCAAATCAAGTAATTAAATATAATTTGATGCCTTTTGCTATAAAGGGCTAATTGTTAGGGATTGGAAAAGAATAAATTCTATATAGAATTCGCATAAAATAATTATAATATTGATAGAAGGTTCATCGTGACGAGTCTAAAATATTGTTGATAGTTTAGACAAACGCAATAATTTTTATTAAAATTTTTTATTCAAAAAATTAGATGTGAACTCAATCATTATCTTATGTTGACTTGAATTCGCCATAGGAGTCTATACACTTTAAATTTTAAATCCATCTCTAGATTCGTATGACTAACAAAATATCGAACAACATATAAGAAAAGAGTTTATATCATATTTAGTAATTGATTAAAAATTATCTACACAATTATTTCTATTAAAGACTTATAGATAAACATATTTTGATAAATATTAATAAAAATATGATTAAAAAATGAAATTAACTTGCTATCGTTATAAATACATATCATATCAAATATTTATATTAAAATTTCACTAAATTCGTATTGCTTAAAAATATCTACTTGTAACTTAGATATCTCGTATTTTTTTTTTTTTTGAAAAAACAATTTTATTAATATTTCGAATTCTTTGCAGCAAAAACAAAAATCAACTTCGCTCAAAACTCGAACTCGAAACCTATAATAACTGGCATTTGGTGACTTGTAAATAGTCAAACAGCAGCAAGTTTCATCAATTGGCTGTTTCTTTAGCAGCCAAAATCAATTTTTGCCTACAGAAGTAAAGACTCCATTAAAATCTTTGAATTTGCCTTCTTTATTGAACTTTTTCCCTTTGGGGGTTTGTTCAAGATTTGTGTGGAGAGAGGGAGAGACCCAATTAGTCTCTCCTTTCTCAATTTTGTGTTGTTTTCAAAAGGGGTTTTCTTGTTTTTTTTGTTTTTTTTTTCAAATGGCAAAACAAAGAGATGAAAGGGAGGTTTGGGATGGGGTTATAGAAGGGATGCCTTTGTTTGCTAAAGAATTGATAGCTGGTGGTGTAGCTGGTGGTTTTGCTAAGTCTGCAGTTGCACCACTTGAACGTATCAAGATCTTGTTTCAGGTATTGTTGGGTTTTTTTTTTTCTTTTGAGTTTATGGTTCAATTTTGCTTGATGGGGTTGAAAGTTTTTAGCTTTTTTTCGATTTTGGATGAGTTTGATAATGATTTTGTTGTGAATTTGGGTTTTAGAGTGTGATATGTTAAAGGAGACTGTTTGAGTTGATGCATTGATCATGGAGGATGGTTAACAGTTGCATTTTTATCCAAAATATGATCTTTATTGATGTTCTTGAGAGGTCTTGGCTTCTACAGTCCTGTTGTTTTTCGTTTTTTCGAGCTGATTTTGTAGAGAATTTGGTTTTCTTAGAGTGTTTTTATGTTAAATGAGACAATTTGGGTTGATGTACTGATCTTGGAGGATGGTTAACAATTGCATTTTTATCAAAATATGATCTTTGTTGATGTTCTTGAGAGGTCTTGGCTTCTTCAGTCCTGTTGTTTTTCGTTTTTTCGAGCTGATTTTGTAGAGAATTTGGTTTTCTTAGAGTGCTTTTATGTTAAATGAGACAATTTGGGTTGATGTACTGATCTTGGAAGATGGTTAACAATTGCTTTTGTCTCAAAATATGATCTTTGTTGATGTTCTTGAGAGGTCTTGGCTTCTTCAGTCCTGTTGTTTTTCATTTTTTCGAGCTGGTTTTGTAGAGAATTTGATTTTCTTAGAGTGTTTTTATGTTAAATGAGACAATTTGGGTTGATGCATTGATCTTGGAGGATGGTTAACAATTGCTTTTGTCTCAAAATATGATCTTTGTTGATGTTCTTGAGAGGTCTTGGCTTCTTCAGTCCTGTTGTTTTTCGTTTTTTCGAGCTGATTTTGTAGAGAATTTGGTTTTCTTAGAGTGTTTTTATGTTAAATGAGACAATTTGGGTTGATGCATTGATCATGGAAGATGGTTAACAATTGCCTTTGTCTCAAAATATGATCTTTGTTGATGTTCTTGAGAGGTCTTGGCCTCTCTAGTCTTGTTGTTTTTGTTTCTCGAGCTGCTTTGTAATGGTTTCACTTGAGCTAAGAGTCTATCGGAAACAACTTTCTCTACCTTCCAAGGTAGGGGTAAGGTCTGCGGACACTCTATCTTGTTGTTGTTGTTGCATTGATTGTCGAGGATGATTAACACTCGAATGCATTTTTTCTCAGAATTTGATCTTGATTGATGTTCTTAGAGGATGAACTCAGAGGCTTAGTTAGCTCTCTTTGATGAGATCATCCACCAATCTTAGTTGTAAAATACTTGTGATCTATGTTACAACATTTTTGCATTTCCATAAAGTGCTTAAGGTGGTTTCAATCTGTATATGCCTAACCTTCCACAACACATTGTTTACCTGTAAATACATATATTTTGCTCGTAGAATCGATTCCAATCAAGCTGGAACTGTTATTAGTAAAGCGCTAACGCTCTATCTATAATAAGGTCCAACTTTCTTGATCGAAAACGTTGTTTTTTTATTGCAGCTAGGCATCTCTTTTTCTTTCTCAAATGTCAACTTCCCCACTTGTTTGTCCTTTAGATGCTTACAAAGTGATTATATCTGTCATGTATTTCATTAGATCTGTAAGAGCATAAAGAGAAGGCAAACATATGCTTGAAATATTCCATGATCTATTCACTAGTGGAGCTTATGGATGAAAAATATTCTTCTTTGCATTATCAGAATCATGAAGAACCTCGAAAGTCATATTACTATGACATGAACACTGTCACCTTGTCACCTTTCCTTGAATCTTTCTTTTTTCTTTTTTTCGTTATACGCAAACTTGGGATTACACTAGGTACGTTGTTGTTGCTTATGAGAGTCGCGCTATTCTTCCCTTGAAGGCTTTATGTTTGATTTTCTTTTTTTCTTAGACCAGACAAGTTGAATATCGAAGTTTGGGGTTGATAGGATCCTTTACAAAGATTGCCAAAACAGAAGGAACTCTTGGTTTTTTCAGGTGCAAAATGCAATATTCCCCCTTCGATTTCAACTGTTTAGATGAGTTCAAAGTTCTATAAGTTTACATGTATTATTGGGTGGAACTCTTCTTCAGGGGAAATGGAGCTAGTGTTGCTCGAATCGTCCCTTATGCAGCATTGCACTATATGGCCTATGAAGAGTATCGCCGCTGGATTATACATGGAATTCCTGGTGTGGGTAAAGGTCCTATTCTTGATCTCGTTGCAGGATCGTTTGCTGGTGGAACTGCTGTACTTTTTACCTATCCACTTGATTTAGTTCGAACTAAACTGGCTTACCAGGTGAGATCCATAACGATTATGCTCGTTTGATCTTCTTTTGTTAGTGTAATGAAATTGAATGTATGTCACTGTGAACAATGGAAGACTGATTCACATATGATCAGCTAGGTAGTTGGATCCCAAAAGTTGAATATACAAGGGATTGTTACTGGTGAACAAGTTTACAAGGGAATAAAGGATTGTTTTTCAAAGACATACAAGGAAGCTGGAATAAAGGGACTATACCGTGGAGTTGGTATGAAGTGTTTTGTGCATCGCGATACTTGTATGTTACTGTTAACTTGCAACTCTTCTTACGTGATGTGTGTATGTTGCATTCCAGCTCCGTCACTCTATGGAATCTTCCCTTATGCTGGGCTGAAGTTTTACTTCTACGAGACAATGAAGAGCCATGTCCCTAAGGAGCGGAAGAAAGATATCACGATAAAACTAGCTTGTGGATCTGTAGCAGGACTTCTAGGACAAACTTTCACTTATCCTCTAGATGTTGTTAGGCGGCAAATGCAGGTAATTTAGTGAGATATCGCGTAAGTTGATTACCTGTTCTTGTGAAGAACTTGCAGTTAGAATGACAGAGTACACGAACATTTCAGGTCCAGAGACTCTCAGCATCTAACACCCACGAACTGAAAGGAACAGCAGATACTCTTGTTATGATTTTACGAACACATGGATGGAAACAACTGTTTTCCGGGCTCAGCCTCAATTATCTGAAGGTAAGAAATGGCCTTTATTGCCATTTGTATCTGTTATATTAACTGATCACTATACTATGTTCGAACATTAGGTTGTACCATCTGTTGCGATTGGGTTTACTGTTTACGATTTGATGAAAGCGTACCTGAGAGTACCATCACGAGATGAGGCTGTTGTAGAAGTCGTCACTAGTAACAGAGATAGTCAACCATCGACCCTGCACTCCTAACAATCTTCTTCAGGCTCAGCGATTGTCAAGTACAATTTCGGGGCCATCTTGAGAGCTACTAAAGTTTGTAAATTTTCATTCTTTGATATAGGCATAATTCTTCTTTACAATAAGTTGTTACCAGAGAGCTATCAGATAATATTGCCTTAATCCCAAACTAGTTGGGGTTGGCTATGAATTCTCTGGTATAAATTCATCTATATATGAAGTTGCACTGCAAAATGTATATTAACAACTTGCTGTAAACTAATGCCTCATTCTGGCATCTTATACATCGATTGACAAGTACGGGCAAGTTATGAAGAGTAGCACATATTTGTGTGTTCAAGTGTCTGTTCTTAAGCAGATATGAGTTCTTGATGATATTCTTTAGTTCTCATCGATAATAAAATGTGTTCCATATGCAAAGGCAATGCATAGAAGTGGAGAAATCAAACAATGCAAGTATTTTCTCCAGCAAAATCATATACTAATGTACAGTCTAATATCTTACCAACTGGTTACATGTAGTGAACTCTACTGTGAATAAATATTACTCAATTCCAGGAACAGTATACTTTTTATTCATCCATATTGGATATCTTCAACTTTCACAGTATGCAAAAATACAGAAAAGCAGAAGAATAATCTTTTAGAGTAGATAGATAAAAGATCTTCTCGTTATAGACTGTCAGAAGCAGTAAGATCGAACCTGTCATCTCGTTTATGTTCTGAGACGACGACTTCTTAGTTCATTTGGCAAATATATCATACATGATATGCAAGTCAGATGATGTAATCAGACCATCCAGATATGAAAGATGTATGGTCCATACTCTCTCCGGGACATTCCTCGTGCTTAGTTGGCTGTTCTTTCCCTCCCACCAACCTAGCTGGATTTCCAACTGCAGTTGTTCGTGGTGGCACGTCAATCAGAACCACTGATCCAGCGCCAATCTTGGCTCCCTCACCGATATTTATGTTGCCTAATATCGTGGCACCTGCACCTATGAGGACTCCGTCACCAATCTTAGGGTGTCGGTCACCACCAAACTTACCAGTTCCTCCTAAGGTTACATGGTGAAGAATCGACACATTGTTTCCAATAACTGCAGTTTCACCAACAACCACTCCTGTTGCATGGTCGAAGAGGATGCCTTTTCCGATTTTGGCAGCTGGATGAATGTCAACAGCAAAAACATCAGAGATTCGGGATTGAAGTGCAAGTGCAAGTGGCCTTCGGGATTGAGTCCAAAGTTTGTGAGCTACTCGATGTGCCTGAAAATAGAAACATTATATTGTTAAAACCTAATACTACCATTTGAAGAGAGTCTGTGATATGAAGTGAAAAGTAAGCCCCTTGACTTGCTATTGAAATACAGGCAATCTGTAAATATGCGATTTCCATGAGATGCTAATAGCTACTCATTTTATTGAAATAAAAAAGCATCTCACACTCGTTAACCAAAGGAAAAATATACATTTTCTTTTCAATTTAGAATATGAACTGTCCAAATGCATCTGTACAGTTATTTCATTGTCAGCAGAGAGCCAATACAACACATGATAGCTAATGAACATTGTTTAACAGAAAAGGAAAGATCATTGCATACATTCATTTACATCCGCGTATATAGGTGTGTTCGGGCCTTCTGACACAAATAAACAGGAAAATCCGGGGGGTCGATGTTTCATTAGCTGCTTATCTCAAAATGGATTGGGATAGAAAAGAAACAACAAGGAATGGTATAGACCACCAAACTGGCAGCCTTTTATCTTTATACTACTTTCAAAGCATACCTACCAACCAGATACTAGAGACTACTGAGCAAACAATATCACAGCCCTTGGCTCCATTGCAGAACACACTTTCACCATTTTAGCCCGGTCAGACATGACATAATTATTTACAAATAGTAGTTTGGCCTTGAAGTCTTATTTGAACAATAAATAAAATCTTGTAGTAGTGGTTTGAAAGTTTATTATAGAAGCAAGGCTATTCAAGTGTTTGACTTCTACTCACAACATTCACAAACTTTCTTTCCAAATGAATTTCATTTCGAAACATAAAGACTAACTTCAAGTCTTCCACTATCTTTTTCCAACATCAACTTCAAGTACTCTCTCAACTTCAACTCAATAGTTATCCTAATTCATACCGAGTCTACATCCAAAGAAAGATCTAATTCCACTACCTTGCTAAAGTAATATCTTAACAAATGTACCTATCGTTATAACATAGTAGTATAGCACCAACTAAGTCTTGAACATTGTCAAATTCCAAAGTGAAAAGGTCATATTATCAGCTTTCACATTCAAGTAGATTGGCATATGCCATATACTTCTAACATCCTCTGTCAATCTTTTGTTTGGTATAACTTCCAAGGAAACAATTGGAACATTAACCAGGGCGGAGCTAGGATGCTGCAAGGGAATTCATCACCAAAAATTTCACAGTATGCACAAGGTCAAAACTCAAAACTATTTTGTATGTAAATAATATACTTCATGTATAAATAGTAGATATATCTTTTCTCATATGTCAAGCCGATGATCTATTAGAAATAGACTCTCTGCAAAGGTACGATACGATCTTGCGTTTGCATATATCTTGCCCTTCACAAACTCTAGTTATTGAATCACGTAGGCCTTTCGTATATTTACTTCTCCATATTTTGAATTCCCTTGTCGAAAATCTTAGCTCCCACACTTCAATCATCAATTTTTCAAACAAACCCCCCCAAAATTCATCTTTTCATACTCTAAAGTTCCCATCTTTCCAGAAAAATTTAACATAAACCCTACTTTTTCACAATTTCATAGTATCACAATATGCTAAAAAGGACATAGTTACTAATAGTTTATCGTATTATTAACTATAGTCATTTCACGATACATAAATTTATTATACTTGTCATTTCATTTATTGCTCGATAGGCCAAGTAAGTCGATACTGGATAAGTAAAAATAGACGGAATGAGTAGTTACAACATACAAACCTGACAAGCAAGGAAGCCTTTGTAATTAAGCAAACAATGAGAGAAGGAAACACAGGCTGGGTCACGGTAGCGAGCGGCGAGTAGGTCAGCGGATGCGGCGGCGCGTAGATCAGGATCAGAGGAGAAATTATTGAGGAACAGATCGTAGAGAAGAGTAGATAGAAGCGTTGAAGAACAAAGCTTGTTCCCCAAATGAAAAGAGAGTGAACGCTCAAGCGAAGAGTGAGATAGTATAGTTGAGTACAAATAGCTTGCTAATGCCGGTTCAGCTTCTGCATCCCGCCGAGCTTCTGCTTTGATCTGTGTCCATAACCAGATGGCTTCTTCCGCCGTGTCCGTCGGTGGATGCGGCGCCGCCGGCGAGGCGTTACGGTGTTCTTCGGCTGGCATATCGGAATACGACAGCGTTTTGATGGCGGAGTCCGTGAGGTTTTATTATCTCCAATTTTTAAGTGAGAATTTATAAAATATAGTAAGGCATGACACGTGTCACTTTCTAGAAGGTTCAAATTAAATTAAAAAAATATCAAAAAAAAATAAAAAAAATATAAAACAAATAGCTATACAAACAATACGATAATCAAGATAAATATACAAGTAATGTAATAATAATATCGAAAAGCATAACATAATAATTCTAAAAAATACTATATAATTCTATATTATCGTTAAATTTATAATTTGCAAAAATAAAGTTACTTAATAATTACTTTTAAAAAAATTAATTTAATTATTTCAATATGTTTTTAAAATATTTTTTAGGGACTTTCTAGAGAATTTACGTTTGTCATTCTTTAACTATATTTAAATTTTACTTTATGTGATTATAATAGTTATATTATTCTTGTTTTCTTCGTGTGTGAAAAGAATAAATTTGCTCATATATAATAGTTTAGAACTTACGTGGAAGATATAAATTATATCAAATTAGTTTGATAAGACGAATTCGATTATAATATTTGATTTTCAGTGTATTTTACCTTTGATTTTTGACATAATTGTCATGTTCATATATATAATAATTTAACGGTCTTTGGCCTCTATTTATGTTCATATATATAATAATTTAACGGTCTTTAGCCTCTATTTATGTTTTGTTGAAATTTTCAAATTATATAAATCTTATTATTTTATGTTGTGCTCTTTTTTTATATATTTATGTTTTTCATAGCACATAAAAATTGATAAAATGGGGGGTTTATCTTCTTTGGAGATCGTTTAACCTTGAAAATGAATTTTTTTTACCGTGGTGACAATCCGGCTACATAGCTAAGGTCTTAACGGACGTACATGTAAATTTTCGGCAAAAAAAATGTCGAAATTCTGGACACAAAAAAAATGGTGGAGTAGCTCACGACAGTTGACGAAATTGAAGGTTTACCTGCTCTAGGGCTCGTTTGACCTCTAAAATGGGTCGTTTTGACCATGGTGACCAACTAGCTCCTAGTTAAGGTCTTTACAGACATCCATGTAAATTTTTGGCAAAAATCACATCGGAATTCCAGATTACTAAAAGAGATGGTGGACTATAGCACAAAAATCAGCAAAACGGGGTTTACCTGCTCTAGGGCTCGTTTGACCTTGAAAATGAGTCGTTTTTGTCGTGGTGACAAACTGGCTCCATAGACAAGGTCTTACAGTCATCCATGTAAATTTTCGGCAACAATCACGTCGAAATTCTGGATCACCAAAAATCTCATGGACTATAGCATATGAAAATCGGCAAAACAAGGGGTTAACCTGTTATGGGGCTCGTTTGACCTTGAAAATGGGTCATTTTTGTCGTGGTGACCAATCGGCTCTATAGCTAAGGTCTTAATGGACGTACATGTAAATTTTTGGTTAAAAAACATCGGAGTTTTGGATCACCAAAAAAGATGGTGGACTATAACACATTGACGAAATTTGGGGTTTACCTACTCCAGTGCTCATTTGACCTCTAAAATGGCCGTTTTGGCTGTGATAACCCACTGACTACATAGATAAGATCTTAATAGATGTCTATGTAAATTTTCGACAAAAATCACGTCAAAATTTCGGATCACCAAAAAATATGGTGGACTATAGCACACAAAATTGACAAAATGAATGGTTTAGCTGCTCTGAGCTCGTTTGACCTTGAAAACGGGTCATTTTGACGTGGTGACGAGCGAGCTCCAAAGATAAGGTCTTAACATATGTCCATGTAAATTTTTGAAAAAAATCACGTCAAAATTTCGGATCACCAAAAATTTCATGGACTATAACACACGAAAATTAGCAAAATGGGAGGTTTACCTGCTTTGGGCTTGTTTGATCTTGAAAATGGATTGTTTTGGCCTTGGTAACATATCAGCTCCATATCTACGGTCTTAACGGATATACATGTAGATTTTTTGCAAAAAACTCATCGAAATTTCGGATTACCAAAAAAGATGGTGAACAACAACAAATAAAAAGGGTGAAATGAGGTGTTTACTTGCTCTATGGCTGTTTGACCTCTAAAATGGATTGTTTTGGCAGTGGTGACCAACTGACTCTATAGCTAAGGTCTAAATGGAATTTCATGTGAATTTTTAGCAAAAATCATGTCAAAAATTCGGCTTACCAAAAAAATGGTGGACTATAGCACAAGAAAATCGATAAAACTGGGGGTTTACCTGCTCTGGAGCTCGTTGGACCTTGAAAAGGGTTTTTTTAGCCGTGATGACCAACAAACTTCATAGATAAGGTATTAATGAACGTCCATGTGAATTTTTTATAAAAATCACCTTGGAATTCTGATCACCGAAATATCATAAACTATAGCACACGAAAATCAGCAAAATGAGGATTTACCTACTCTGGGCTCATTTGACCTTGAAAATGGACCGTTTCGACCGTTATGACCAACATGTTCCATAACTAAGGTCTTAAAGGACGTACATGTAGATTTTCAGGAAAAAAAATGTCGAAATTTAAAAACACTAAAAAAGATGATGGACTATAGCACACGAAAATCGGCGAAATGGGATTTACCTACTATGACTCGTTTGACCTCTAAAATGGGTCGTTTTGACCGTGGTGACCAACTGAATCTACATACAAGGTGTTAACGAACGTTCGTATATATTTTTGGTAAAAATCACGTCAGAATTACGGATCACCAAAAAACATAGTGGACTATAGCATACAAAAATAGGCAAAATGATGTATTACTAGGCTCATTTGACCTTGAAAATATGTGATTTTTGTTGTGGTGACCAACTGGCTCCATAGATAAGGTATCAATGTACGTCCATGTAAATTTTTAACAAAAAGACCGATCGGAATTGTGGATCACCAAAAAAAATGGTGAACTATTGCACTTGAATCGGTAATATGGGGGTTTACCTGCTTTGGGACTTGTTTGACCTTGGAAATGCTATAGCACACCATTTTTTGGGTGATCCGGATTCCGACGTCAAAAATGCCAAATTTTTTCGTGGACGTCCGTCAAGACCTTGTCTATGCATACGGTTGGCCATCACGGCTTGTCCGACCCATTTGGAAGGTCAAACGAGCCCCGAAGCGAACATACCCCTCATTTCGACGATTTTCGTGTGCTATAGCACACCATTTTTTGGGTGATCCGGATTCCGATGTCAAAAATGCCAAATTTTTTCGTGGACGTCTGTCAAGACCTTTTTTATGCATACGGTTGGCCATCACGGCTTGTCCGACCCATTTGGAAGGTCAAACGTGCCCCGAAGCGAGCATACTCGACGATTTTCGTGTGCTACAGCACACCATTTTTTGGGTGATCTGGATTCCGACGTCAAAAATGCCAAATGTTTTCGTGGAATTCCGTCAAGACCTTGTTTATGCATACGGTTGGCCATCACGGCTTGTCCGACCCATTTGGAAGGTCAAACGAGCCCCGAAGCGAGCATACCCCTCATTTTGACGATTTTCGTGTGCTTTAAAACACCATTTTTTGGGTGATCCGGATTCAGACGTCAAAAATGCCAAATTTTTTTGTGGACGTCCGTCAAGGCCTTGTCTATGCATACGGTTGGCCATCACGGCTTGTCCGACCCATTTGGAAGGTCAAACGAGCCCTGAAGCGAGCATACCCCTCGTTTCGACGATTTTCGTGTGCTATAACACACCATTTTTTGGGTGATCCAGATTCCGACGTCAAAAATGCCAAATTTTTTCGTGGACGTCCGTCAAGACCTTGTCTATGCATACGGTTGGCCATCACGGCTTGTCCGACCATTTGGAAAGGTCAAACGAGCCCCGAAGCGAGCATACCCCTCATTTCGATGATTTTCGTGTGCTATAGCACACCATTTTTTGGGTGATCCGGATTTCGACGTCAAAAATGCCAAATTTTTTCGTGGACGTCCGTCAAGACCTTTTCTATGCATACGGTTGGCCATCACGGCTTGTCCGACCCATTTGGAAGGTCAAACGAGCCCTGAAGCGAGCATACCCTCATTTCGACGATTTTCGTGTGCTATAGCACACCATTTTTTGGGTGATCCGAATTCTGATGTCAAAAATGCCAAATTTTTTCGTGGACGTCCGTCAAGACCTTGTCTATGCATACGGTTGGCCATCACGGCTTGTCCAACCAATTTGGAAGGTCAAACGAGCCCCGAAGCGAGCATACCCCTCATTTCGATGATTTTCGTGTGCTATAGCACACCATTTTTTGGGTGATTCGGATTCCGACGTCAAAAATGCCAAATTTTTTTGTGGACGTCCGTCAAGACCTTGTCTATGCATACGGTTGGCCATCACGGCTTGTCCTACCCATTTGGAAGGTCAAACGAGCCCCGAAGCGAGCATACCCCTCGTTTCGACGATTTTTGTGTGCTATAGCACACCATTTTTTGGGTGATCCGGATTCCGACGTCAAAAATGCCAAATTTTTTCGTGGAGGTCCGTCAAATCCTTGTATATGCATACGGTTGGCCATCAAGTCCTGTCCGACCCATTTGGAAGGTCAAACGAGCCCCGAAGCGACCATACCCCTCATTTCGACGATTTTCGTGTGCTATAGCACACCATTTTTTGGGTGATCCGGATTCCGACGTCAAAAATGCCAAATTTTTTTGTGGACGTCCGTCAAGACCTTGTCTATGCATACGGTTGGCCATCACGGATTGTCCAACCCATTTGGAAGGTCAAACGAGCCCTGAAGCGAGCATACCCCTCATTTCAACGATTTTCGTGTGCTATAGCACACCATTTTTTGGGTGATCCGGATTCCGACGTCAAAAATGCCAAATTTTTTCGTGGACGTCCGTCAAGACCTTGTCTATGCATACGGTTGGCCATCACGGATTGTCCAACCCATTTGGAAGGTCAAACGAGCCCCGAAGCGAGCATACCCCTCATTTCAACGATTTTCGTGTGCTATAGCACACCATTTTTTGGGTGATCCGGATTCCGACGTCAAAAATGCCAAAATTTTTTCGTGGACGTCCGTCAAGACCTTGTCTATGCATACGGTTGGCCATCATGGCTTGTCCGACCCATTTGGAAGGTCAAACGAGCCCCGAAGCGAGCATACCCCTCATTTCGACGAATTTCGTGTGCTATAGCACACCATTTTTTGGGTGATCCGGATTCCGACGTCAAAAATGCCAAATTTTTTCGTGGACGTCCGTCAAGACCTTGTCTATGCATACGGTTGGCCATCATGGCTTGTCCGACCCATTTGGAAGGTCAAACGAGCCCCGAAGCGAGCATACCCCTCATTTCGACGATTTTCGTGTGCTATAGCACACCATTTTTTGGGTGATCGGATTCCGACGTCAAAAATGCCAAATTTTTTCGTGGACGTCCGTCAAGACCTTGTCTATGCAGACGGTTGGCCATCACGGATTGTTCGACCCATTTGGAAGGTCAAACGAGCCCCGAAGCGAGCATACCCCTCATTTCGACGATTTTCGTGTGCTATAGCACACCATTTTTTGGGCGATCCGGATTCCGACGTTAAAAATGCCAAATTTTTTCGCGGACGTCCGTCAAGACCTTGTCTATGCATACGGCTGGCCATCACGGCTTGTGCGACCAATTTTGGAAGGTCAAACGAGTCCCCGAAGCGAGCATACCCCTCATTTCGACGATTTTTGTGTGCTATAGCACACCATTTTTTGGGTGATCCGGATTCCGACGTCAAAAATGCCAAATTTTTTCGTGGACGTCCGTCAAGACCTTGTCTATACATACGGTTGGCCATCACGGCTTGTCTGACCCATTTGAAAGGTCAAACGAGCCCCGAAGCGAGCATACCCCTCATTTCGATGATTTTCGTGTGCTATAGCACACCGTTTTTTGGGTGATCCGGATTCCGATGTCAAAAATACCAATTTTTTTAGTGGACGTCTGTCAATACCTTTTTTATGCATACGGTTGGCCATCACGGCTTGTCCGACCCATTTGGAAGGTCAAATGTGCCCCGAAGCGAGCATACTCGACGATTTTCGTGTGCTACAGCACACCATTTTTTGGGTGATCTGGATTCCGACGTCAAAAATGCCAAATGTTTTCGTGGAATTCCGTCAAGACCTTGTTTATGCATACGGTTGGCCATCACGGCTTGTCTGACCCATTTGAAAGGTCAAACGAGCCCCGAAGCGAGCATACCCGTCATTTTCACGATTTTCGTGTGCTTTAAAACACCATTCTTTGGGTGATCCGGATTCCGACGTCAAAAATGCCAAATTTTTTTGTGGACGTCCGTCAAGGCCTTGTCTATGCATACGGTTGGCCATCACGGCTTGTCCGACCCATTTGGAAGGTCAAACGAGCCCTGAAGCGAGCATACCCCTCGTTTCGATGATTTTCGTGTGCTATAGCACACCATTTTTTGGGTGATCCGGATTCCGACGTCAAAAATGCCAAATTTTTTCGTGGACATCGTCAAGACCTTGTAATATGCATACGGTTGGCATCACGGCTTGTCCGACCATTTGGAAGGTCAAACGTGCCCCGAACGAGCATACTCGACGATTTTCGTGTGCTACAGCACACCATTTTTTGGGTGATCTGGATCCGACGTCAAAAATGCCAAATG